>PVJS01000899.1:73241-111211 GCA_004027185.1 Glis glis | reverse complement strand
GTGCCTGTGCACCTAGCAGACCCACCTGCACGACGTGGAGCCATCAAGAGCTGCATGGGGACGGCTAGGGATGCAGAGTCTTGGCCATGAGTGTGGGGACGTACTTGTGCACCTAGCAGACCCACCTGCACGACGTGGAGCCATCAAGAGCTGCATGGGGACGGCTAGGGATGCAGAGTCTTGGCCATGAGTGTGGGGATGTGCCTGTGCACCTAGCAGACCCACCTGCACAAGGTGGAGCCAGAGAGAGCTGCGTGGAGATGACCAGGGATGCAGGGTCTTAGACATGAGTGTGGGGAAGTACCTGTGCACCTAGCAGACCCACCTGCACGAGGTGGAGCCATCAAGAGCTGCATGAGGATGGCCAGGGATGCATGCCCCTGGATGTGAGTGTGGGGACATACATGTGCACCTAGCAGACCCACCTGCATGAGGTGGAGCCAGAGAGAGCTGTGTGGGGACAGCCAGGGATGCAGGGTCCCTGGATGTGTGTGTGGGGACGTACCTGTGCACCTAGCAGACCCATCTGCCAGAGAGAGCTGCATTAGGGACTGTCAGTATCAGTCACAGTTGCTTCTTTTAGCCTAACATGACAGCATTAGGTGCATACAACAATGGCCTTTTCCTCTGCCTGGCTGACAGCCAGGCCATTACAGAGGCCTCCCCCTTCTGTCCCCAGCCATGCACTGCTGACTGGCACCCGGGCTAACTTCTGTTTTCGGGGACAGGGAGGATGCATGGCTGCAGGGAAGCTGGCACACTGCTGAATTTAGAATTTAGAATTTCACAGCCGCCCAGCTCGTGGGACAAGTGCCAGAATTGGGCAGGGCAGAGGCGCCTCGGAAGAGGCAGGGATGGCCTCTTTTAAGTGACTAGGAGTGACTGATTTTTCAAATGTGGGTCCACGTAGAGGCCACTGTAAATATATTTGTTTCATTGCTGGATTATTGCCGTGCTGGGTGACTTCGTTTCCACCCACATGCAGAGATTTCTTTGAGAATTAAGGGGAAATGTGCAGCTTCTCTCTGGTACATGCGAGCATGTGGAAGAATTTCTAAGCCTCCTCTGG
This sequence comes from Glis glis, assembly GCA_004027185.1. NCBI lineage: Eukaryota > Metazoa > Chordata > Mammalia > Rodentia > Gliridae > Glis > Glis glis. Next base: position 110,142 of record PVJS01000899.1, on the reverse strand, counting down.
AGGACAGTGTCCATAGCAACAGAGGCTGTTCTGTGAAGGAATTCTCAATTAGCACAAACCCGGGAGTGCCGCACACACATTTCCCTACACAGAGTGTTCCCTCTTACAGGGATTTCAAGGTATCCTTTCACTTTAGAACATTATATGATATTAATATAATGTACTTTAAACTATCCATATTTATCATGCATAGGGCATTCATGCAGATTAATATTCCACCAGAGAACTATCTCAGACGTTATAACTAGGTCTAGGCTGCAGTCAGGCAGTAGAAGAACAAGAGATCCTGCTGAGACGCGGAGATCGGGGCTCCACTGTGACCTTGGACAACTGGCTTCATCTATCTGGGACCCAGTGATTTAAGGATCGAATTAATTAGACCTCTATAAAGTTGCTAGATCGTATAGCGATCTAATTAACTTTATATATGTGTTCCCAATATATATTGCCACACGAAGGGCACACACAGCAGAGCGGTGCGGCAGATTGCCTCCTCTGTAATAAAAAGGGAGAGCGGGCATCGTTTTTGTTCGCAGGTTCAGAAAGGCCCAGAAGGATCTGTGAGAAACCAAAAACAATGTGTGCCTATTTAGGAGGGCGGAGAATTAGGTAGATGAGAGATTAGAAAGGAAAAAAGACTTTTCAAAGTAGATTCCTATATACAGTCTGGTTTTAACCATATAAACAACCAATCCACAAAAATTGGATTTAAAAATAAAATATATATATATATATATATATTTTATCAGTGTCTCTCAAGCTAATTATAAAATTACAATTATTAATTATTACAATTATTACTTATGCTTATTAAATTTAATCACTTCATAATAACCTACATTTTAATTCTCACACAGTTTTGAGGTATCATTCAAGCACTTATTGAGTGCCAACCGTGGGCATGACTCTTTGCAAGGGTCTTGCAAATATGCGTAAAATTTACTGAAGGGAAGCCTTCCTACAACAAGTATAAAAATAACGATGAAGCGCGTGCACACAGTGGTATAACTACAAGGCTGGGGGGATTTGGATGAGCAAAATGACAGCCCCCGGGGGGGGACAGGGAGGTTTCTGGGGTCATGGGATGCACGAAAGGGCACACCAGCAGGATGAAGAATGTGTGCTTGATTTGCTTAGCAATCAAGAACAGCTGAAGTGTTTGGAATGGGAGAGACCTCATCACAGATCCCGCCTGCGAGAAGGTCATGGCTGGCGATCCCGTTCACATACGGCACCACAGTGATGGCAGCCACTTCACAGCACACAGAGCGGATGCTGCGGATGCTGCTCCCTACACCGCGCGGGCGTGCTTCAAATGCACCGTCTGCTTCGATCCTCCAAACACCCACCCTATCAATGGATGGAGGATGGGTGGGTGGGTGGGTGGATGGATGGATGGATGGATGGATGGATTTTCTGCCTAGCAGAGCTCACAGCTATTTTATTATTCAAGTGTCATTTAAAAATATATATAAAAAGTAAAAAAATGTTCATTTTACATATGCTAAAAATAGGGCTTAGAGAGCCCAAGTAACCAGCATGTGGTCGCCTGAACAACACACACAGGGGAGGGCTGATCCTTGATGCCAAAGCTCGCACTGAGCACTTGATAACACCAGGCTGGTGGCACCTGTCCATGGGGAGAGAGCTTACCTACTATAATAAGCGGGCTTTTTTAAATCTTTGATATGAAACTCACTTCCTTGCTAAGTCTAGGCAGAAACATGTACATAATATATAAGATATCAAACAAATGTAATTAGGACTTTTCTAAGATCGCGGTGACTCTATGCTAAACTCCATCCAAGGGCAATGTTCAAACACTGCCAGGCAACCGGGTGGGAAGGGTTTAGGAGCAGGCTGTATCTTTGGGCTGTGAGAACTTAATGTCCCACGTGGATATGAATTCTGGAAATTGTTTTATGTTAAGCCTGTGGGCTGTTGTACTTATTGCTCCCTTCTCAATGATCAAAAGTGTGGCAAACCTACTAAATTGGATCAACATTTAATCCAGTCTTAGGCTGGATACGCAGGTACGAGGCGAAATGGTATTTATACATCTCTGGCACGAGTTGGGAGTCTATTCAGCATGGGTAGATTGAGAAGAAGCAGAAGTAAATTTCAAGAACAGAAGCAATGCCAGCGAATGTGTGGATCAGATGCAGTCCCCCTGGGCACTGGAGAACTAACAAAGATGAGAACCCGGTTGTCTTTTATGTGTGTGCTGGTATTATGACATTTTCCCCTAAAATTGGCCTTAATTTTTATTTTGCACTCCCATCCCACTAGTTCTCCAGCTTGCTCCAGGGTCCGGTCTCTGTTCTCAGAGGCCCACACATTGCTGACGTGTGTGCGCACACAGCGAGGCAGGGGCACCCTCTCTAAGAATCTGGCTGTGACTGAAGCCCATGGGGTCATCACAGTCTGTGGACAGTGGTCTGCTGTCCTCAGGCCAGGCAGCTCTGCAAAGAACCCTGTTCTCAGTGACTTCTCTTGGATTTGTCCATATGGCAAATTCTTCCATAGTCTCCTAAAATGGCTCCAATTCCACAGCTGGAAGAGACTTTTCCAGCCTCTGTTGCTCCTTCCCGCTCCTGAGTCAGGAGCTGGAGGCTGATCTCAGGTGCTAGGGTGATCCCTGACCAGGTGAGGAGGGTGCCTATGGCTCCGCCCACTCGACAGGCCTCAGGTCCTCAGACTCCCTTGGGCCCCCAGGTCCCCTCCTCAGATGGGGCCAGACAGCCTTGACTCTCAGTCATCTGACCATCTGGGTTGGTGATAGGCAGCAGCTACGCTGCTCCCGCACTTTCTTAGGCTATTTTAATCAGAGTGGAAGTGAAATGAGATGGGTTTTGGTGAGTAAGTCGATGCACCTCCACCTTCTCCCATTAAATAACAATCGGGTTTGAAGACCAGAAAAGCTGGGTGTGGTGGTGCACACCTGTAATTCCAGTATTTGGGAGGCTGAGGCAGGAGGATCATGGGTTCAAGGCCAACCTCAATAACTTAGGGAGAACCTGTGTCAAAATAAAACATAAAATAGGGCTGAGGTGTAGCTCAGAGGTAGAATGCCCCTGGGTTCAGCCTCCAAAAAAAAAATAAAAACAATTAAAATGATTAGACATGTGTAAGGACCTTGGTTCCGCCTCACAGGCGAGTGAGGGTGTTTTGTGAGAAGCCTGTTTTCTGGGCACTCTTTCTCTCAGGAGATCCGGTTGTCATGAACCTTTCAGACGCTGTCAGGATTAACCAATGGTTTCCTAATGTCCATCTTTCCTATTTTTTTAAATGGGTCAAAACCGGAAGCATGAAGGCCTCCGGAGGGCGGTGCATGGACGCTCCCTTTCATTCAGCGTAAAGCGATGCTCGACTGAGGAGCGAGTCTGTGTCTACCCTCGGGGAAGGTCATGAAATCTGTGAAGAACTCCAGCACACCTGTGAGCCACTAGTGGTCACGTTAGCCAAAGAAATCATGCAGTTGAACAAAGTAGCTGGGTTTGGGCCTTGGGGGAAAGCAGATGGGGCGCTCTGCCCAGCCTCCTGGGTCTCCAGGTTGCTAATGCTTTTCATCCGGGCCTCCTGGTGCCTCGCTGAGTTCTGAGCGCCCTGTCTGTGGTCCAGCCCTGTGAGCAGTCAGCAGGCTGCCCTTCACTTCAGACCAGGCTGTCTATCTTGAGCAGCCCCTGGCACCGCTCCATTTCACCATCGGGTGGTGGTGCAAACAAAACAAATGACAGTCCCTACTTCCTCTGCCGGCTTGTGCTTCTGACGTGGCCACAGGCTCCACGTGGCAGACCAGACCGTCAGATCCAGGTTTGGCCTGACTTCTTTATTTTTGCAAAGGCCATCATATGGCAGCTGGGCTGGTGGATGGGACAGATAGTGCTTTGATGCCAGAGCTACCCTGTGCTGTGTAGGATGCTTCCCAGAATTCCTGGCTCTGGCCACTGGAGACCAGAAGTGCTTCTTCTCCTTGCCCCTAGTTGAGACACCAAATAAAAATGTTCCCAGACACTGCCAAATGTTCTCTGAGATGCAAAATCACCTGAGAGGGCTACAGCAAAACATATGGTAATCTAATTGAAGTAATCTAATGCCACATTTCCTTTGAACTCTGTCTCCACTCCACAGTGTGTCCACGGGACAAAGAGGGAGCTGTGATGAGAGGCCTATGATATCAAGAAGCAGCGACGTGTGCTCCTTGGGTTGAATCCACATATCCTATGTTCTTATGTTCAAATTCTTTTTTTTTTTTTTTTTGCAGTACCGGGGTTTGAACGCAGGGGTGTTCTACCTCCACGCTACGCCCCCAGCCCTATTTTTTGTACTTTATTTTGAAACCGGGTCTCACGAAGTTGCAGAGGGTCTCACTAGGTAGAGAGAGAAGGACAGAGAGACAGGGAGAGAGAGAGACAAAGAGAGAGAGAGAGAGAGAGAGCTGAGGCTGGCCGCGAACCCGGATCCTCCGGTCTCCGCCTCCCAAAGTACTGGGATTACAAGCGTGCGCCACCATGCCCCGCCTGTTCAAATTCTTAAGAAAGCATAAATATTGGTGTTGTTAGCAAGACAAGTTTTGTCTCCTAAAACATAAATAACTTGTAAAGGCCATGAGGAAAGGAAGCCTGTAGGCGCGCTTGATTGACACATTGACTTAACAGAAAGTTAAGTATCCAGTACGTCTCAGGCAAGACCATGACATGGTGAAGTCTGGACACCACCCTCACCTCCCTGCCCCTCTCTCTGCCGCTGTGGACTGGGGTGAGCCACACGAGTGTGCAGAGCTGAGTGCTCACAATGCAGGCTCTGTACCCTCCTGAGGTCATGGTGTGAAGGCCTCTGCTGACGCTAGGGTTCTGCACAGGCGGCAACCGTGTGTTCGTGTCACAGCCCTCCAGAGCAATGGAAATGCCTTTTCTTCTGGCCCGGGGTGTTCTAAAACTGCTCCTAACCAGTTGCTAGACCCAAGCCTGCTTTGTAAGTCTGTGTCAGTGTGTCAGTAAATCTGATGGAAGGAGCCTTTCTTGAGCTCTGCCTAAAGAGCTTGGGGTGGCGTCACGAACAGTGCCATCCTCAGTGCAGGCTCCTCGGCTGTGCCCAGTGGTGGGGGTGTCAAGCCTTCTCGGGGTTCTGGAGCAGATGTCCTGCCCATCCGGGGCCTCCTTCTTAATCCCATGGTACAGCCAGGGTACCAGGAGGCCTGAGGCCTTGGGAAGCCCTGCTCACAGGCAGCTTTGTGGGATGTTGAGGGACATCGCCGGGTTTTGCCGGGCTGTGTATTCAGGGCCTCCAGCACTGTCTCCCAAGCATTCGTAAAGCAATGGATGCCCTTCGTGGGAAGCGCTGATAAGTGTCCACGGGACACAGGAGGATCCTTTTCCTTTGTGTGAAATCAGTTGTCAGGATGCATTCCACCGGTGTAGCTAATAGATGAATGCCCCACTGTTTATCGTCTTCATTGTTCAGTAAATGTCTTAACATTTAACAGGAATAGCAAAACTATAGCTTTTGAAAACTTTATTTCAGGGAGGAAAAGATATTTCCAGGTGGAATTCAGTCTTCATTTGTAAAATAGTCGGGTGTTGTTTTCTTGTGGCTTGCTCAGGAGATGCGATCAGCCCCGTGAGCCTGTACGACCCCACACGACTGACCGTGACTGTGAGGTTCACACCGGGGACTGCTTCCTCTTCAAGGAGGCTGTGCAGGTGAAGCAGGGCCTCGCTCTGGCCACGGCACCTGTATAAATGCCATCTTTTGTGGTGTATTTAGAATTCAGTGGCACTTTGTTCCAGAAAATCTACCCATTTCAGATCACAACTCCTCTGAACACAGATTGGCCTTGTGGGTCCTGAGCCCCCTCACTGGATAACTAGAATTTCCTCATGTTCCGGCACCTGCTGGAAGGGTGGAGCTGGCTACTCTGCCCAGGACAGGACAGCAGCATCCAGCCATGAGCCCAGTGCCCTAAACACGGCTCTCACCCCCTGGGACTATAAACTCATGTGACAGCGTCTTTTAAAATACAAGGGTTTAGCGTGGTGCTCCATTTTCTAGGTTTGGTATGGAATAACTTTGAAGAGCATAAAGCCTCATGATTTTCAGCATCATTTCACCTTCCGGGGTGCCCAGGCCAAAACGAGCAGCCTTCTCCACACAGGGCCTTCCCACCAGACCTGCAGTCCTCACACTGTGTGGGGTCAGCGCCAGCACCATCGCAGGGGAGATACGTGATACCCATTTACTACAGGCCAGCCACACCACTGGTGCTTTGGGAACATTGTCTCTTCTTCACTCTTTATAATGAGCCAGCGAGTTAGATATGTATACCTGCGTGTTGTACGGATGGAAATGGAAGTGCAGAGAGTTTGAACAACTCTGCCATGATCACGGAGCTGGCAACATGGCCGGGGCAGGTGGACCACCTGTGTCCCTTACACCATGGAGGTTTACACTCCGCAGGCTCTTGTAGATGTGCTGTGCGTATAAAGACCACTGTAGATTCTTTGTGACCCTCATAGTCTTCTTCCCCATTTCTTTTGACTTAATTTATCTGTTGCACTTCCTCTTACCAGTCCCATATGTTTATTCATAAGAATTACACTCAGTTTATGGACATAACACAGTGCAGTGGTTCACACCTAGACTAATAAGCATGCATCATATCATATTTAGGACCAAGTTCTTATTTTACACAGGCTTAAAATAGCTTTGAAAAGCCAACCTTGCCCAAGTTGTTTGAGATTGTTTTATCGATTGGGGGATCCCATCAGTTTTCTCAAAGCTATTACAGTACCCTCAGGCACCACAGGTGACCTGGTAGTGTCCCTTGCAGGTCTAACCTCAGGTGCCTGGCCGGCCCACAACAGGGCCCCCTGAGCTTCACCTTACCTGCTCAACTTGGGCACTCAGCCCTCCTTCCGTGATGAGAGAATGTCCAAAGGAAATAGAAGGGAAGAACAAAATGGCAGTTAGATCCTTTTTCAAATGTGTATTTGAGTGTTTCCAGCTTCATTTGGTATTTCAAACAATCTTTAAAAACAGAAAGAAAGAGAGAGAGAGAGGGAGGGAGGGAGAGAGAGAAAGAGAGAAAGAGAAAGAAAGAAAGAGAGAGAGAGAGAGAGAAAGAAAGAAGAAAGAAAGAAAGAAAGAAAGAAAGAAAGAAAGAAAGAAAGAAGAAAGAAAGAAAAGAAGGGAGCGAGGGAGGGAGGAAGGAAAGAAGGAAGGAAGGAAGGAAGGGAGAAAGGCAGTCAAGAAAGGAAGACAAGTATAGTACCACCAGCTCTCATGATACCCAGCTTCTACCTGCAGGTAGGAAGTCACTGGTGATGTGCAAGAACACCTGGACACGGAGAGAGCAGTTGGTTGCACGGAGCCCCCAGGCTCCTGCTTCTCACATGTAGAATCTCAGGTGCAGGGACAGTGTGGGGTGGGGTCTTCTGGGGTTGACTGGATCCATCCCTCAACTAGGAGGCCTTTGGAGCTGGTGGGGTCAAGGAGTTTGTCCTAAAATACTGTTTGGATCCTTTTAAGCATGATAAGTTGATTTTGTTGGGGAATGCTGTGGCCTGAGGCATCATGATAGAACAAGGCAGCTCAGGAGCTGAGAGGCAGAGTGGACACACAGCTTCGTGGATAGATGCTAAACCTCTAGAGACACCAAGGGCAGAAAGAGAAAGCCACAGGTCTCAGCACACAAGAAGAGGGTCTTGTAAGCAAATGGTCAAAAAACTGCTTTAGACCTTTGAGACTCATTCTGTGGAATAGCTGGGAAAGCCAGGGACTGGGCTAGAAAGCCTGGGTCCTCTCCTGGTCTTATCCTGAGCACTCCAGCCCTCAGGGAAGGGGAGAACATGCCCTTTGGATGCTGGCATGGTTGTTAAGGATGGTATGCTGGAAGTGTTTTGTGTTTTACTGGTTAAGAAATGCCACATGAATATATATCAAAATGGCAACTCCAAAGGCAGAAGGATGGTTTGGGAGTTTCAGGTGAGACAGGGAAGTGGCTGAGGGTGTTGGTCTTCCGTTGTTACCATGATAACTTCATGTATTTTCAGCCTTTCAGTCACTGCCTTAACTATGTCTACAAGTATAAAATGTATGTTATTTAAAATAATAATGCTCCAGATAGTATAATTATACCTTTAAGTGTCCAGCCTGAATGCACATACCTTATTGCACAGATTGGCTTAGCTGAGTGCTCTGTTGATGTGAATGGCCTTCCCTGCTGGATTATCTGTACATCTTTAGCGCACGTGTCACTACGACAGCACTTTGCCTTACTGAATATGCATAGTGATGCCTGGCTCCCCACACACTTCACTTCTTTAATTTCACTCTTTGCATCCTTATCAAGACAGAGAAGTCATTGGCCCAGCATGGTGGTGCATGCCTATAATCCAGTACTTGGGAGGCTGAGACAGGAGGATCACAGGTCTGAGGCAAGTCTCAGCAACTCATCGAGGCCCTCAGGAACTTAACAAGACCCTGTTTCAAAAATAAAAATATAAAATAGAGCTTTGGGTGTAACTCAGAGGTAGAATGCCACTGGGTTCAATCCCCAGCAACACAGAGAGAGAGAGAGAGAGAGAGAGAGAGAGACAGAGAGAGAGAGAGAGAGACAGAGAGAGAGAGAGAGAGAGAGAGACAGAGAGAGAGAGAAAGAGAGAGAAGGAGAGAAAGAAAGTCCTTACTAAGTAGCCAAGACCCTAAGAAATGAGACTGTGTAAGTTTAGATTCCATCCATTTCTCTTGGGACCAGCTCAGCTCTGTGGGTGGGGGGGAGGACCTAACCTGCTCAGGGACGAGTAGAGAGTGTGACTCAGGCAGGGAGGCGAGGAAGGCTTGAGAGAATGGGGCAAGCCTTGGTAGAGAAAGCCGTGAAGTGTCAATGGGCTGATTCAAATGCCCTGTGGCTGGCGTGGAGCATCCTGATTTCTGACTGTGCGGCCCCAGCCAGGACGTAAAACAGCAGGACGGAGCGAATCAAATTCAATTCTGCCAACACTTGCTGCGCGCTTATTATGCTGCGGCCCCAAATGAGGCACTGGGGATGGGTGATGAGTAAGATGGATTCTATCTGGAACTTTGAGGACTGTATAGGGGTAAAGAAGAGGAACAAAGTAACCCTAATAAAAGGCACGGTAAGCAAGTGGTCTAGGAGAAGTATAAACAGCGTTATGAGAATCCGGGGGAAGGAGAGACCACCCTGCATGTGAGAAGGGGTTGACAGACTTTTGCGGAAGGCTGTGTTCCAGGTGAGTCTTGGGATGAACAGGTATTCAGGAGACAGAACCAGCAGGGGCATTTCAAGTTGTGAGCAAAACATGAATGGGCATACAGGGCACACCAGCTGAGAATGTGGCACGGGGCGCTCTGCACAGCATGTGTCGGTGTCTGGTCCTGGTGTGCAGGATGAAGGACCCAGGCACACAGGCAGCTCTGCTGCAGAAGTTCGGAACAGTGGATGTGGGGGAAGGAGGTGCTGTCAAGAGAAGAGATGCTGCAGAATGTGGCGGGGCATGGCAAGGGGACAAGAAAGCTTGCTCGGAGAAGCATCCCGATCACACAAGAGCCGATGAGCCCAGCCCTGGGGAGCTGTTCAGAGAGGTGCGGGCGACGGGAGCTGGCTGTGGGGTGCCGATGGTCCGTGCAGGATCTGAGGGGCGTGTGTCAGTGATAACCAGGCTTCCTTTGCTGGCATTTGCACCGGCGTATACTGTATACCGTTGCGTTGCTAATTGTTTTCTTTCCCAGTTAAACCTTCACGCTCATTGTCTATTTCTGTTTAGCGAACCACACCTGTGTTTAGTGGCTCAACAACACACACATTTGCTATCTCAGGGTTTCCGTGGACTTGGAACCAGGCACAGCTCAGCTGAGTCCTCTGTTTCGGGGTCCCTCTTAGGGTTGGGAACAGACAACATGTCCTGGGCCACAGGAATCTCTCAGTTCCAGGGGGCAGGATCTACTTCCCAGCTCCCTCAGTGATGGCTGGCACAGTTGGGCTCTTCAGAGGCTACTGGCTCCTTGCTGGCTGCTGGCCAAAGCCCTGCTCCCTCTCCTGCCCAGTGGCCAGTCAGAGAAGCGTGCAGGATGACACCAGCAAGGTGGCTTACGGTGCTCTGCAGCCTGACTGTGGAAGAGAAAGCCCATCACTCCGCCATCTTTTCTTCTTTGTGAGCAAGCCACTTGGTCTTGTTACACACGAGAGGGATTCCACATGGCTGAACACCAGAAGGCAGGGTCATTGGGAGCCATGGAGGGTACCTAGCCCCTTCTTTGTGGCAGAATCTGAATATTCTCTGCCTTGTTAGCCCTCTGACTGTCTCACAAATGTCCTGGGTATAGTAGGTGATCCCCACTACCACCTGGCTGTGGATGGAACCCTTTCTCCCAAGTTCCTCTGTCCCCGGCCTCCTGCCCCCACCCTGGCACCAAAGCTCATGCTTCCTCTTCTTACCAATCGGCTCTCTTCCCAAGTGTCCAGTTCCTACTCCTTATCCTTGCCACTCAGCTCTGAGCAATGCTAAGATGCCAGATTCTGTTCGACCTGTCTCCTACAGACTGGCCAGGCTTACAGGAAGAGCAGCCAGCAAAGGAAGGGCAGACAGCTTCAGCACACTCCATGCTTCTGCCTGGTCACAAGGAGGTCCTCTGCCCAGGCCTCCCACGTTGGTCCCACCCAGAGAGAGCCGATGATAGTGGTGATGGAGGGGCTGCCAGATCACCCCAACCGTGAGGTACCCTCCCACTGCAGACCACTGCTGCCTACCCGATCGAGCATCAGAAAGTGAGACGGGCTGGCCACCGTCATCCACAGCCGCCTGCTACTCAGAGAAGAGCTGAGCAGGAACCGGCATCCTCTAGCGCACAGAAAAGCTTTGAGAAAACAGCAGCACTTAGGTATGACAGACATGGGTGGCTTCAAAGCAGAAGCATTCTAACCGGCTTAGAGGGCCTTGTGCAAGAACCATTGAAGACCCCTTCCATGTTACCCCTAAGAGCAGTGTTGGGGTCATGCTGGGCATGCAAGCTCACAGCTCCTGTGTACCATTCTGGGCTCTCAGCTCTCCTGATAATTCACCTTTCAGGGGCCATCTCGCACGATCACATTATCTCAGACTGGGCAGCATCAGACCTCGCGGGCTGTGCCTGTCAGGGGAGGGGGAGGGTTGACTTCTGAGATGAGATGCTGACTTCCTCCTGACACTCCTCTTCCACAATCAGTCTTGAGGTCTGGGGGGCTGAAAAAAATTGCACGGGGAGCTAGGGTATGGAGTCTGTGCTGTACACCAGGTCTGAAAGCTGCTGACTTCATTCCTCATCATGAAATAGTCCTGCCTCCCCGTCTGGGAAAGCCTTGGGGAGGTTGCTTTGTTTTCTGAAAGGTTAACAAAGGTCTGACCCCAGTGTGGACTTGTGCTGTGTGAGCAGCATTAGGATAGGATGGTAGTGCATTATTTATAGAACTCTGTCCCCTCGTGACGCTTGATGGTTAAGTTCTAATAAAGCATCTTCACACGATGGTCCTACGAATATAAATGTTACAATTATATGTCGCATTTGGGGGAAATGGTTGGGGTTTTCTTCTATGATTAATTAAAATAAGGCTTCTGAGTTCAAAAGAAATGAACATTCTCCATTACTGGCAGTGGAGGGTGGTCAGAAATCCTGACCCGTGGCCTTGATGGACAAGTGTGTAACGACGGACTGGTGATCCACAGCACCGTCCTGTGCTGCTGTAGAACTTGAGAAAATGAGAATGTTTTTTAAATGACTCCGAAAAATGGGAACGTGTGAATTTGATCTGACGCCCGTGTTATGAAACTTCTCCATGGTGTCATCTAGCGTGTGGTCCATCCCCAGAACCAGCACTGGCTGTGAACGCTCAGGTAACTGCATGGAGCCATAGGTCTTCGTTGCATTTCTGAAGCAGCCTGGCATTTACATGGCATTGTGTGTCATGCTCCACACACGTGTTCTTCCTGTGGTGTTAGAGCCTTCCCACAGTCCCTGCTAACAACCTACTGTCCTTTCCCATCGCCAACCCAATGGTGGTTTTGAGGAAACCAAGGTATGAACAGGTTAAGAAACTTTTCTAAGCCTCTGGGACTAGACTTTGGGATCCTGAATCTTTTCCAGAGACGTTTCCAAATGAGCAATACAAATCCTCAAAAAGATGTTTATAAAGAATTGAATGTCTGGATGAATGAAGAAATAAATGAGTGAGTGTACAAACAAACGTCTGGCAGGCGGGGATGAGACCGTAGCTATTGATTTAACTTCAAATGCATAAGAGCCTTCTGGCACTAATGAGCCACTGCGTTGAGCCCCATAGTTTTACATCAGCACCATAAGAAGGAATTTGGTCAGGCCACCGTGGACCACACAGGGACTCTCGGGGTGGTGCAGTCAGTAGAAAGGGGACTAGGAGTGAAGGACCCCTGCCCGCCCTTCCAGCATTTATATGGTCACTGGGGAACTTTAGAAACTAAAACTGCTGCCGTTGAAGAAGAAATAGCCCACTTATTCTTTTATTCTTTCTATAGCAGAAAGCCATATTTGTTATACCTTTATAGAGAATTATCCCACATATGATAAAAATCACACATTATAAGTATATAATTCAATAACTTTTAGAATATCCACAAATCTGTGCAACTATCACCATCATCTAATTTTAGAATTTCTTTAGCACTCCAAAAAGAAATCATGCACCTGTTAGCAGTAACTCCCCATTCTGCTCTCTCTGCAACCCGTGGAAACTGCTAATCCACTTTGTGTCTCTATGAATTTGCCTATTTTGGACATTTTATATAAGTGGAATCGAACAATGTGAGGTTTTTGTTATGTTTGATGCTTCTTTCATTTATTGTAATGCTTTTTAAATTCATCCAGAATTTAAGAGCCTCTTTCCTTTTAGTGGCTGAATCAATTGGTCTACATCTCTATTCTTATGCTAGTACCAAATTCTCTCAGTTATGGTACCTTTATGTATTAGTTAGTTAGTTATAGTAGGTTTTGAAACCCAGAAGACTGATTCCAACTTTGTACTCCTTTTTTAAGATTATTTTGTGCCGGGCATGGTGGCGCACGCTTGTAATCCCAGTACATGGGAGGCGGAGACCGGAAGATCCGGGTTCGGGGCCAACCTGCTACTTAGTGAGGCCTTCCATGACTTAGTGAGACCCAGTTTCAAAATAAAGGATAAAAAATAGGGCCGGGGGTGTAGCTCAGAGGTAGAATGCCCCTGGGTTCAATTCCTGGTACTGCAAAAAAAAAAAAAAGATTATTTTGCTTATACCAGGTCCTTGCATTACCATATGAATTTTAGGATCAATTTAATACCCTCATTGAACACCCAGCTGGCATTCTAATAGAAACCGTACTGAATCTACAGATCAATTTTAGGAGGATTACTATGTTAATAATAGTAAGGTTTTTGATCCATGAACATGGGATGCCTTCTCATTTATTTAGATCTTTAATTTCTTAAAACAATATTTTATAGATTTCAGTGTACATATCTTTAACCTCTTTTCTTAAATTTATTCCCAGGTATTTTATTGTTTATGCAGGTTTTATGAATCATCTAAATTAGCCTATTGTCTAATTTTTATTTTTGGATTTTTTATTTCTAGTTGTCTTAGCCCATTCAGGGTGCTATAACAAAACACCATGAAATGGTTATCTTCTGAACAACAGAAATTTATTTAACATGGTTCTGGAAGCTAGGAAGTCCAAAATCAAGGCACTGGAATATTTAGTTCCTGGTGAGGCCCCGCTTCCTTGTATATGGGTAGCCATCTTCTCCCTGTGTCTTTACAGGGAATGAGGAGGCAACAGAACGTTCCAAGACCACTTTTACAAGGCTCCACCCTCATTACCTAGTCACTTTCCAAGGGCCCCACCTCCAAACGCTACCATCTTACAGGTTAGAATTCCAACATGCTAATTTGGGGAGGACGCAGAGATTCAGGCCATAGAATTCGTGTACAGAAATACAGTCAATTTTATTGGTGTTTGTTTGTTTGGGGATTTTTTTTTTTTTGGTACTGAGGATTAAACCCAGGGGCATTCTACCTCTGGGCTATACCCCAACCCTTTTTATTTATTTTTTAAATTTTGAAACAGGGTCTTGTTAGGTTGCTGAGTCTTGCTAAGTTGCTGAGCTAGTGTTGAATCTGTGATTCTCCTAGCTTAGTCTCCAAATTACTGGGATTACAGGCATGTGCCACCACACCCAGTTTGTTATATTTTTCCTGAAAACTTGCTGAACTAATTTATTAATTCTAATCCTAAGGATTCTCTATATGCATCATTATGTCACCTTCCAATAGAGATGATTTTGTTTCTTTATAACCTGGATGTATTTTACTTCTTTTACTTGCCTAATTGTGATGGCTAGAACCCCTACTGCTATGTTGAGTAGAAGTGAAGAGAGCAAGCATCCTCGTTGCATATGATCATGGTGGGGGGGAGCGCTCAGTCTCCCACCATTTAGAATGCCATTAGCTATGGGTTTTTCATGTATGCCTCTTGTCAAGTTGAGAAAGCTCCTTTCTATCCTGAGTTTTCAACTTCCCTGCTTTTATTGAGATGATCATATGCATATGTGACCCTTATTCTATTGATATGGTATACTGTGTTAATTATATTTTCATATGTAGAAATAATGTTATGTTTATGAGATAAATCCCTTTGCATATTGCTGGATTTGGTTGCTAGTATTTTGTTGAACATTTTTATTTCAATATTCATGGGGATTATTGTTCTGCAGTTTTTCTTTTTCGGGGGGATGTTTTTGTCTTGTCTTGATATTAGTTAATACTGGCCCCATAGTATAGGTGGGGATGTATTCCTTTATATTCAAATTTTCAGAAGAGTTGTGAAGGATGATTGTTAATTATTCTTTACATTTTAGGTAGAATTCATCGATAAAGTCATCTCAGCCTAGGCTTTTTTTTGTTGGAAGTTATTAAAACACAAACTGGGTCTCTTTACTGGACATAGGCATATTCAGTCTGTCTACTTCTTCTTCAGTAACTTTTAGTAGTTTTACATTCCAAGAATTTTTCTATTTTATCTCTGTTGTCTGATTTATTGACATATATTTGTTTGTATTATTCCTTTATTATCCTTTATAGTTAGTAAGATCTGTAGTGAAGTCTTTGCTTTCATTTCTGATTTTAGTAATTTGCATCTTCTTTGTAAATTTTTTTCTTGATCCATCTACCTTCAGATTTTGTTAATCTTTTCCCAAAAGTCTCTGATTTGCTGTTTTCCTCTTTCATTTTGTCTATTTTTTATTTCATGTTTCATGTCTTTCTGCTCTAATCTATCCTCTTCCTTTCTGCTTATGTTGGAGATTTTTTGCTCCTTTTTGTTTAATTTCTTTAGATGGAAAGTTAGGATTTTTTCACCTATTTTCATTTATTTTTTCATAGTACTGGGGATTGAACCCAGGGACGTTCTACCTCTGAGCTACACCCCAGACATTTTTATTTTATTTTTTTTAATTTTGAAACAGGGTCTCATTAAGTTGCTGAGGCTGGCCTGGAACCTGTGATTTTTCTGTCTCAGCCTCCCAAGTACTGGGATTACAGGTGTGCACCACCAGGCCCGGCTTTATTTTCCTTTTTTAATATCAGCATTTACAGCTACAAATTTCTATCTAAGTACTGCTTTAGCTGCACCCTGCAAGTTTTTATATGTGGCATATTCACTTTCATCCTTTACAAAGTACTTCTAATTTGTGTTGTAATTTTTTCCCTATGAACTATTGATTATTTAGGGATTTTTTTATTTCCACACATGTATGTATTTCCTTTGTTTGTTTTGTGCTGTTTCTGATCTCCAATTTCATATTGGCAAAAAAAAGCATTCTTTGTATGATTTCAATATTTTAAAATTTATGGAGAGTTTCTTGACTTGGAATGTGGTTTATCTTGCAGAGTATTTCATGTATGCTTGAGAAAAATGTGTATTCCCCGTTGAGTGGAGTGTTACATAGATGTCTGTTGCATCTAGTTGTTTTAGAGTGTACTTCAAGTTTTCTATTTTCCTATGTGCCGTCTTCCCAGTTGTTTTATCCACTATTGAACCTGGGGTGTTTATGAGTCCAATTGTTATTATTGGATTGCCACCTTACCCTTTCTATTTTGTCAGATTTTGCTTCACATATCTTAGGAATAGGTTGTTAGTACATATTTGTTTACATGTATTAAATATTCCTGACTCATTGAATTAGCCAGCTTTGTATCACTATGACCAAAATTCCTGACAAAAGAACTTAGAATATGATAAGTTAATTTTGGCTCACACTTTCAAGAAGATTCGATCCATGGTCAGCTGGCTCTAAGGCACAAACATAATGGTGGCAGGGTGTGGTAGAGGACAGTTGCACAGCTCATGGCAATCAGGAAGCAGAGAGAGAAGAAGGAAATAGGGGCAGATACAGTCCCCAAGGACACGCTCCCAGTGACCTACTTTTTCCAGTCATGCCCCACATGCCTATAGTCTTCACCACCTCCTAGTAAGTCCATTTGAGTTATCAATTCATCAAATGAATTAATCCATGTATGAGGTAATAGCCCTCACAATCCAATCGTTGCCTAAAAGCCCTACCTCTGAATCATGCTACATTTGGAACCATGCTTCCAAAACATGAGCTTTTGGGGAGACATTTCATATACAAACCTCAACATTTCACCCCTGGCCCTCAAAAATCTCATGCCCATATCACTATGCAAAATGCATTCAGTCCGTGTCCAAAAGTCCCTATAGTCTTAATTTCCAGGATTACTAAGAATTCTAAGTGCAAATTCTCCTCTGAGACTCAATACAAACTCTCGGCTATGAGCCCCTGTAAAAATGAAAAAGCAAGTTATGTACTTCCAACATACAATGGTACAGAGTAAACATTCCCATTCCAAAAGGGGTAAGTTGGAAAATATAAAGAAGGAATTGGACCAAAGCAAGACCAAAACGCAACTAGAAGCCGGGCATGGGGGCGCACGCCTGTAGTCCCAGTACTTGGGAGGCTGAGAGAGGAGGATTGCAGATTCGCAGCCAGCCTCAGCTACTTATTGAGGCCTTCCGCAACTTAGTGAGACCCTGTTTCAAAATAAAGAATAAAAAATAGGACTGGGGGTGGAACTCAGAGGTAGAATGCCCTTGGGTTCAATCCCCAGTACAGAAAAAAAAAAAAAAAGAATCCTCAACTGGACAAATAGTAAGACCTTTAACTCCACATCTGACATCCAGGGTAAATGGTGGTGAGATTTCATCTTCAAGGGGCTTGGGCAGCCCTCCCTTATAGGATTGCCAGTCACAGCACACATGGACTCTCTCATGAGCTGGCTCTCCTCTCCGGCTGCAGCTTTCCCGGGGAGATGTCCCATGTTCCTGGCACAGCTTAATTCCTAGTGGTCTCCATTGCAATTTCAGCTTCAGTCTCACAGATTCAAACATCATCCTCACTGGGGTTTCCTGCAGGGATTTTGACCCTGACGCCCATGGTCTGGTCTCCCAGGTCTTCCTTTGAAATCTGGTTGAAAACTTCCATGACCTCTTAACACTAGCATCCTGCATTCCTATAGAACCAAAACCACATGAAAGATGCCAAGGTCTGCCACCAGCTCAAGCAGTGGCTACCCCCCTTGGACAAGAGATGCAGTGGCCTCTGAGCATCTTGGGGGCTGGACACAACAAAATGAATGCTGGGGAAACAACTTCTTAGGCAATCCTATGTGAGCAGGGTACTCCCAAGACCTCATCTCAAAGTGACCTCTTTTTTTGTGTGTGTGATACTGGGGATTGAACCCAGGGACATTCTACCTCTGAGCTCCACCCCCAGCCCTATTTTTTATTCTTTATTTTTTTGAAGCAGGGTCTCACTAAGTTGCCGAGGACCTCATTAAGTAGCTGAGGCTGGCCGTGAACCTGGATCCTCCTGTCTCAGCCAAAGTGACCTCTTTCAAACAAGTTTTCGTTCCTATATCCTTGAGCCCATGATGGGTTATATCTTGCTGATTTCTCTGATACCCTCAAGGCCTCTTTCCTATTGCCTCTGTGCTTGGTTTCTCATTAGTGGCAGTAATCTCTTTAGCAATCACATCTTCATTGGCCCCAATTTTATACTCATTTTTCTGTCCAAACTACAAATTTTTCACATCTTTCTATACTTTTTTTCTTGCTCCTGATTATCACGGTAAACTTGGATAAAGTTGCCAGCAATACACCTGCCACTGCCTGAATGCTGTGCTTCTTTCTCATTTTCTCCACCAGATTGATTAGTTCATCATCTTTATATTCGGCTTCACACAAAGTCTCAGGAGATGCACAAAATGTAGACAAGTTCTTTGCCATAATGTGACATGAATGGCCTGTCATTTCATTTCCAATCGAGTCCTCATTTCCATCTGAAACCTCATATAGCACGTTCTTTACTGACTGCATTCCTAATGGCATCCTGGTCTTCAAAACTCCCGCCAGAATTGCCCATTAAACTCTGCCTACAACATTCCAAGGCTTCTCTAGCCTGTATCTTCAAACATTTTCATGTTCCTCTCATAAACCAGTTCCACAGTTTTCCGAACCACAGGGTTGGGTAGGGTATTTTCACCGCAAAAAAACCCCACTTCTTGGTACTAATTATAATTTTGCTGTGACCAAAATACATGAGAACAACTTAGAAAAGGAGAAGTTCATTTTAGTTTCAGAGGATCCAGTCCATGGTCAGCTGGCTCCAAGGCAGGAACATCCTCGCGGAACAGTGTGGTGGAAGAAAGCCGTTCAGTTTATGCCACCAGGGAAGCAGAGAGAGATTATGGGATCAGGTACAGATGTAGTTCCCAGTGATCTACTTCTTCCAGCCACACCCACCGACCTACAGTTTTTACTACCTCCCAGAAAGTCCATTTGAATTATTGATTTGTCAAATGGATTAATCCACTAATGAGGTTACAGCCCTCACAATCCAATCATTGACTAAATTCTCCTCCTCTGACCCTTGTTGCATTGGGAATCATGCTTTCAAAACATGAGATTTCGGAGGAACATTCCAGATACAAACCATAACACTGAGTAAACTGTGTATCTTTTTTAAAATAGCCTTTGTCTCTAATAACATTTTTATCTTCAGTCTGTTTCATTTTATATTAGTATAGGAGACTCTCTGGCTCTCTTTCAGTTATTGCTTGCAAGACATCTCTTTTCCCATCCTTTCACCTTCCAATCATTTGTGTCTTTGAATCTAAAGTATGTTTTTCAGATAGCATTTAGTTGGTTCATACTTTTTAATTCATACTTCCAGGCTCTGCCTATTGGTTGAGATGTTTAATTCATTTACATTGAATGTTAATTATTGATAAGTTGAGATTTATACCTACAAAATTGCAATTTACTTTCTACATGTCTCATGTCTTTTTTATTCCCCTATTCTTCTCTTTGGCCTTCTTTTTACTGAGTAGATCCTTCCAGTAAGTCTTTTTAGTTTCTTTGTTATTTCTTTTTTTTTTTTTTTGCGGTACCGGGGATTGAACCCAGGGGCGTTCTACCTCCGCGCTACACCCACGGCCCTATTTTTTATACTTTATTTTGAAACCGGGTCTCACGAAGTTGCGGAGGGCCTCACTAAGTAGAGAGAGAGAGAGAGAGAGAGAGAGAGACAGGAAGAGAGAGAGCTGAGGCTGGCCGCGAACCCAGATCCTCTGGTCTCTGCCTCCCAAAGTACTGTGTTGTTTCTTTTAATTTTTTCTTCTTAAATTTTTCTCTCAAAAATTTTTTCTCTCAGTAATTTCCCTGGAAAATGTGAATCAGTAGTTAACGTAAAATAATCTATTTCAAATTAATACTAACTTAATTTCAAAAGGTGATTAAAAAAACTCTGCTTCAACATGCTTTCATCCCCCCACACACACACACACTCATACTATTATTGTTAAACAAATTATATCTTTGGACAGTATAAGCCACCAGCACAATTTTAAGATTATTGATTTTTGTGGGTATCTTTTAAAACGCATAGCATAACAAAAGTGTTACAAGCAACAATATGTTTCTGCTCTTTTACAGTATCTGTGCAGTTATTTCACCATTGCTTTTTATCCCCCTCATGGTCTTGTGTGTCTTTTCAAGTCAGCATGAAAGGCTCCCTTTGGTGTTTCTTATAGGGCAGGTCTTCTAACAAATTAACAAATTATTCTCTCAGATTGTTTTTTTTTAATCTGAGCATATCTTAATGTATTCTTTTTGAAGGAGAGGTTAGATAGGTGTAGAATTCTTAGTTGACTTTGAAGACATCATCCCACTAGACTCCATAGTTTCTGACGAAAAGTCAGCTGTTAATCTTATCGAATCGGCCTTATATGTGATAAGCCATTTTTCTTTTGCTTCTTTCAAAATTTCTCTTTGTCTTTGACTTTCTCAATTTGATCAGGATATGTCTAGGAGTGAGTTCACTTGAATTTATCCTACTTTTAGTTTGTTGAGTTTCATAAATGTGTAGGTTAATTTTGTTTAGTAATTTGAAAAGTTTTTAGCCATTATTTCTTCAAATACTTTTTGATCCTTTCTTTCTCGTCAGCATCTGACATTCCCATTATACATATATTGACAGATTTAGTGGTGTCCCTCAGATCTTTAAGACTCTTTTCATCATTCTTTTTTTTTCTGATTCTGAGGCCGTATTGTCTTTATTAACCCATCTTCAAGCTTCCAATTCTTTGTTCTACTTGCTCAAATCTATTGTTGAGTCCTACTAATAAATTCATTTCAGTTATTGTATTTGTCAACTGCAGAAATAGTATTTGGTCATTTTTATATGTATATACATAATTTCTATCTCAGTATTGATATTGTCCTTTTTTTGCAGTACTGGGGATTAAACCCAGGGGCATTTCACCTCCGAGCTACACCTCCAGCCCTATTTTTTGTTCTTTATTTTGAAATAGGGTCTCACTAAGTTGCGGAGGGCCTCACTAAGTAGCTGAGGCTGGCCGTAAACCTGGATCCTCCGGTCTCAACCTCCCAAGTACTGGGATTACAAGCATGCGCCACCACACCTGGCTTGATATTATCTTTTTGATGAGACATTATTTCCCATATTTCCCTTGAACATTTTAGACATAGTTTCTTTTATTTAGTTGAGCATTTTTTTTTTTTGCGGTACCGAGGATTGAACCCAGGGGCGTTCTACCTCCGCGCTACACCCCCAGCCCTATTTTTTTATACTTTATTTTTTGAAACCGGGTATCACGAAGTTGCGGAGGGCCTCACTAGGTAGAGAGAGAGAGAGAGAGACAGTGAGAGAGAGAGAGAGAGAGAGCTGAGACTGGCCGCGAACCCGGATCCTCCGGTCTCCACCTCCCAAAGTACTGGGATTACAAGCGTGCGCCACCACGCCCGGCTTAGTTGAGCATATTTATAATAACCGATTTAAATCTTTCCCTACTAAGTTCAAAATATGAGTTCCATTAGAAGCATTTCCTCTTTGGTGTTTTTTTTCTTTGTGTATGTGCCATACTTTTCAATTTCTTTGCATTTCTCATAACTTTTCTATGAAAACTGAACATTTTAAGCATAGTATAATAACTCTGGTATTAAGTTCTTCTATTCCCTGTGACTCACTGTTGTCGCTATAGCTTTGTTTTCTTTCTTATGTGTTTAGTGATTTTCTAGGCCTTATTCTGTTGGTTTCATATATGTTGCATTGTGTGACCACTGAGTTCTCTGCTAGGCTATTTTTTTTAAGTTTGTGGAATCTATTACTTGTTTGTTCTTTTTTGTAAGCCCTTCTTTCTAATTGCCATACCTAGGTCAGTGGTGAGCCAATGGTCAGCCAGAAGATTCTTAAACACTTTGTCTCAACATCTTTCACCCTGTGCCAAGGGGATCTGTGTGAAAGGCATGCCTTCAAACTTCAGAACTTGCACAGTATCCCTCAACCTTCTCTGCCTGCTTGTGAGCCTCAAGGTCACCCAGAGGTGAATTCCTTTCCTTTCCTGGGTCTTTCCTGGGCATGCACTCAGCCTTTTAAATCCTCAGGCATATGTCAGAATTTCTAAAGTTCCCTGTGGTTGAATGGTTCTCTAGGAATTCCTTTTAAACTCACAGCTAGGCTTCTGTTTATCCCAAAAGAAAGCACAGCCTTAGGCAGCTGAGATACTGCCAGGATTTGCTATTGCTTCAGTAGTGCCCTGAAGGTGGGTCTCCCCAGTACTATACTCTAAGAATAGAGATTTCCTAGGGAGCTGCAAATTCAGACAACATATTGACTGTGCTCTAGAGATGGTTCTTTAAATGGAACTCCAAAACCCATCACAATCTCTCTGTTGTCTTCAGCATTACCAGCTCTTGGCTACTGTGCCACTCAAATGGAATAAAGGGAAGAGGGAAATAGCCCCATTTTACACACAGACACTCACTCTCTTACCAAAATCCAGTTGACCCCAATAGTTTATCTTGGATGGATAATTTCCATTCTATTCTGTAGCTTTGTTAATTGCCACAGTTCTAGAGGAGTTCTCTCTCTGTGTTTTGGTTGTTGTTGCATTTTGTTTTGGTGTGTGTGTGTGTGTGTAAGTGTGTATATGTGTGTGTGTGTGTGCAATCAATTTATTTGTTTTGCCAACCTATAGTTTTTTTGTTTTTTGTTTTTTTTTTTGCGGTACTGGGGATTGAACCCAGGGGCATTCTAACTCCAAGCTACATACCCAGCCCTATTTTTAATTCTTTATTTTGAAACAGGGTCTCACTAAGTTGCGGAGGCCCTCACTAAGCAGCTGAGGCTGGCCGAGAACCCGGATCCTCTGGTCTTAGCCTCCCAAGTACTGGATTACAAGCATGCACCACCATGCCCGGCACCTATAGGTTTTTAATTCTCCAGGTTTTTGTGACTTTTAACACTGCCATTCATAATACAGTTCCAGCTTCCTTGTGCACCTTATGTGGTTGGATAACATAATAATCCTGTTCAGCAAAGCTTTGTTCGTCCCTCCTCCTGCAGTTCTTACAGCGTGAACCTCACCGCTTAGTACTTAAGATCACGCATGGCCTTCTTTTTCTCTTAAGATGTGAGGGACTCCAGCCTTTCATCTCCCTGCCAGGCCGAACATCTCTTAACACTGGTTCCCATCTTATGATCTCCTCTTACTTCCACAACCTTAGACAGGGATTCTTAACTTAGGAGAATATTCTGGACTGCAGGGGGCTGTGGGTTTGCTGAGAGTGTGTGCACAGGTTGGGTGGATAGCATGTGTATACTGTGTTTCCATAATTAAGAGGAATCACAGCATCATCATATTTTCAGTGGAACGACTGAAGGCCATTCCTTCTGTTCACAGAAGGTTAAAATAATGTTATCTTAGAATAAAATATATCCTTGTGTTTCCTCTGCCCCAGATCAGTCAATAACTTTATTTTCTTATAATTAGCCTCCTTCGTCTGGTCTCTTTTCCTTCAGTTCCTTCCTCTATACCATCTTAGGGTTTATCCCACAAAATACCCCCTGCACATGGCAGTGGTGAAGGGTGGGGGATAGAGCCTCCTTGCCCAGGTTTTAACCCTAGCTCTGCTCCTTACTGCTAATGTGGTCATGGAAACATTACTGAATGTCATAGAGCAATAGTTCATTCATTAGTATAGTGGGCATAGTAGTCATATATTAGAGAACAATTGATTTATCTTATTTCTATTAAGATTTTCAACAAAGCACAGTTCAAGAAACGGTCACTCTGACTTCCTTTCACTGGGCAGCGTGCCTTGCTTGAAGAATGTAAAGTTACCGTATTGTCAGGGCCTGAACAGTCTCCTGGGAGAGACAAGTAATTCCAGTAGAAGGTACATGTATGGCAAGTCTCATGGCCGGTGCTAAGGGAGTATAGAAATGAGTCTTACTTTCAGGCTCCCACGAACAGAAAGTGAAAGGAGGGCTTCATTAGAAATGAAGGTGACACCTGGGCTCGATGTCAAAGGATGTATTAGGTAAAGGAGGAGAGAAGGAAAGCGATCCAAAAAGGAAGAAAATACCAACACGGGAACAAGAAGTGGGACAATGTGGACCACATGGGAGCTACACGTGGGCTGGAATTACTGACACCAAGTGTCCAAGGCAGGCAGTGGCAGGAGGGACCAGCTGGGATGTGGTAACGGTCACATGGAGCAATGCAAGGGTGAGCCAGGAATTAGGACTTCTTGTTTTCTGTAGTCGGTGGGAAACCCGTAAAAGAGTTAAGAGATGAGAGACTTGATCATCATGTCGGTGTTATTGTAGAGGAGGGCTTTAAGAAGGGAAACGCAAAGGGAGGCTGGGCAACTCGGTGGCCTCTTTTTCTTGGAATGGAGAGAAGCTGAGAACCCAGGCTCTGGTAGTAGTGGTGGGAATGGAGAATACAGAGTGGTTTGAGAAGTATCAATCAAGTAAGAGAGTACAGGGGAAGATTTCACCATAGTGTTGTTAAGGCCCAGATGCTTATGCACCCTCAAAACTCTACCTTGATACCTAGCCCCCAAGGGGATGGATTAGGAGATGGGTCTTTTGGAAGGTGGTGATGTCATCAGAGTGTAACCTTTATGAATGAGATTAGTGTTCTATGAAAGAGACCCCAGAGAGCTCCCTCCCCCTTCTGCTATGTGAGAAGACAGTGAAAAGACATTGTGAACTGAAAGCTTTCCCTTTACAGACACCAAATCTTTCCAAACCTTGATCTTGGACTTTAGCCCCCAAACCTATGAGAAATAAATGTGTACCATTTGTAAGCTACCAAGTTCATGGTGTTTTGTTATATGAGCCCAAATGGACTAAGACAAATGGCTCACGGATTTATTATTTGCAGAATTGAAACTAAGAAGAGGACCCTCAGAGAAAGGGGAAGTAGGTAATGATTATTTCAGGTCTGGACAATAGGGAATTTGAGGTACCCGTGAAGCATTATAATACGTAGTTTTAGACATTTCCACTCATGAATATGGGATCCACTGGAGTGCTCAGTGTGCATTGGAGAATTGTTGGCACACAGGTATAGGTAAAACCTGAGACATGAGACCATGACTGAGGGAGAATGAGAACAATTAATGAAGGTAGTAAACCTCTGAGAACAAGTTGTTAAGAAGCAGAGCCCACCAGAAGCACATTAGGAGACTTCACCAAGAGCTACTGTGGGAGCCAGCCCAGCACAGATTTCAAAGGATGTGCCATTTACGTAATTGTGCTGATGTCTCAAGAGAAGCTTGACACAACAATTTTTTGAGAATGATGGTATGACATGAAACCTAAATGTTACAATCTGTTTTTCTAATTCCATATATCCATCCTCCTACCACAAGGCTCCATCTGCAAGTCCAAGATTTATTTCAAAATCACACTAAAAATCTGGTCCTCATTCCCTAACCTGCAACTGTCCAGTGTTCCATCCTTGAAGTCTGTGTTTCCACACTGGCGCCTGGGGTTGGACCACTCCACCTTGCGTCTAGATGCTGCAGGGGCCCCCACCCTCTGCCTCCTTCTAGGCTCCCTCCTCATTGGTCTCCATGTTCCAGCCAAAGGGAATTTCAGAACTTCAAAAGCTATTATCTAGAATTCCATACTTCAAAATCATTCACTGTCTGGCTTTCATTAGTTCAAAGTTTGAACACCTCCACCTTTTATTTTTGGCTCATTCTGCTTAGGTCTTAATGTGAGTGCTTCTTTTTAGGAAAAGCCTGTGTCCCCTCCACCACCCTCCTACCCAGAGCTGAGGAATCTCTCCTTCCCATGTGAGCCTGTGGCATCCTGTGCTTACCAATATTATGAAGATATATGTGGTACTGTGGGGTCATTATCTAGTTACTTGTCACTGTCCCCACTGGACAGTACACAGATTGGGCAGGGCCAACACCTTCTTTCTTCTCTTATTGTCACTGCTCAGCTCATAGCAGAACCCTCAAATTTGAAGGACATTTGAATTAATAAATCAATGATGAAGAAGCATTATCCTAATCTAATTATTAATGAAGGTCTGCAGAGCGGTTTTACCAACCAGGAGCTCATGTTACTAGGTGCATTTTAGAGTAATAGAACTACATTTCTCTTAAAACCCTTAAGAAATCCAATTGGCTTTCCCCCAATTAGTCAGGATTTGTGAGGTTTTAGCAGATATTAACATTTTTATTTCTATGGCATAAATCAGAAAGCCACTGGAGGATCAGGATTTATCGGTGCATTGCATTCTAAAGCACCACTCTCTTATTTTTTAGACTTTAGCCCATATCTTCTTTTCCCACTGGTATTAACATATCTACTAGTCTTAATCCTCCCTACCTTGAATCCCTATTACTTCATACTTTCTCAAGCATTTTCATTATTTTTTTCTCATTTCATCTCCACAATAATTCATTAAGAATGTAGATAAAGTATAATTATAGACATTTACCACATGTGGATGTTCAAATAGATGTCCAATGACTTTTCCAAGAACACCCAAATAGTCATGGAGATGAAATCAATATGCGGTGCTCATTCTATTTGTCTTCTTTGTCTTTTTCTTAAAATTAATACCATCATTGATAGTTTTTTACTTATTTTCAATTAGTGAATTATCTTAACTGATGTTTGGTTATTTTAAAATATTTTAGGTTTGGGAGAAGGTCAGGATTTATTCAACATGTGACACACATGATATGATAAAGAGGTGCCCTGCACAAACACAGTTCACAGTTCTTTATCTCGTTCTGCAGAGTAAAGTGAATTGGGTCAGACCAAATCTCAAAAATGGATTGTAAGAAAAGCGAAACATCATAAAAATCTCAAGATTTAGCCTGAAAGTTTTGTTTTAAGATTTCCTCAGAATCTTTTTATTGCTTTGGATACTTAATTCCCAACAAAAGTGTGAAGTCATTGAGGATCAGGGCTAGAATTACTCAACTGTGAGTGACCCACTCATGGAGAATGCTTCAAAATGTGGAAAAGCTAGACAGAAAAATGGGTAAATGGATGTATGGGTGGGTGGATGAGTAGATGTATGAGTGGGTGGGTTGATGGATGGCTGGGTGGATGAATGGGTGAATAAATAGGTGAGTGAGAGGATGGATAGGTGGGTAGATGGATGTATGAATGGATGGTTGTATGAATGGGCGGGTAGGTGGATTGATGGGTGCATGGGTGGATGGATATGAAGATGAATAGATGGATAGACAATAGACTGATAGGAAAATGAAAAGATAGATGGATTATGTTGAAAGAAAGTATGAGCTTCCTTTCTAGGAAAAGTAGGTGAGCATGATTAATTTACTATTATAGCTAATCTAACTTGCTCAATTAGCATTTTCTTTCTTTTCTTGAGAAATAGTAGAGATGGGACAGCAAGGAAGTATAAGATGGATAGGTTAATTTCCCTATCCCTGACCATACAGCCTCAATTAGTATAGTTTCATAATGTCTTAAAGTATAGTAGAACAATTGCCCCTTCCCTGATTTTTTTCTTCACAAGTGTCTTAGAAACTCCCAACCTTTTACTGTTCCAGATATATATATATATATATATATATATATATATATATATGGCAAGTTCCTTACAAAACCCATTCAGTATGTTGACTAAAATTCTGTTATCCATTAAGTCTTTCTAATCATGATATGATTCATCTCTCCATTAATTTAGGTCTTCTTTAACATCTCTCAATAAAGTTGTGTAATATTCCCCGTGGAAGGATTACACATCTTTTGTGAAGTGTGGTGTCTACTTTATAGACTCCAATACTACAATAAATACTTTTCTGAACACTATTCCTATAAGTAACACCACTGACTCTCAGCCACCATACTAAACTCTTGTATTAGCTCCAGTTACTTGCTTGTCAACTGCTTTGAGGACAAGGGTGGGAGAAGCATGTGCAGAACTCCAGTGGCTCCTTTTCTCCTTTAGCGCTCCCTCATTTGTGAGGGCCTACAATCTGCTCAGACCAAGCCACACCCTATGCCACCGCATCTACCTGTCCCCTCCACACCCCACCCAGATTTTCTCCATTTCTTGGTGCTGCTTCCTATTGTTCCTCTTCTCCTGGAGGTAGTCTTGCTGTAGAGTCCACAGTCTTGCTAGTTCAGCATCTCGGTAAGAATGAGAACCAAACTTTATCTAAATTCACAATAAATGCATAGGACATGTTTATAAATGATATAATTTTAATGATGGGGAAACTGAGGCTTCCAAAGTCAAGTGGTGTGTCTATGGTCACACAGGTGGTTGGTGACAGAGCTGTTTGTTAGAGGTTGTCCCTGAAGAAGGATACCCCTGTAGTACCTGCTGGTTGGGGTTGTAGTGAGGTTTGTATGAATTCATAGATATGAAACACTTAGAACACACCTGGTTCGTAGTAAGTGCCATGAGCTTTTCTACTATTGCTGTTGTTATAAAGTGATATCTACAGATAGAAAATATCTACAGATAGTAGATATTTTGACCTCGAATATTTACTTTAATAAGAGAAATAGGATTCAGATCTAATCCTCACTCAAGGTATAATGTTTGTGCTACATTAAAACTTAAATGCTTCATATTTAAGAGCTATATATTACTTTTCATAAAATTGAAAGAAGATATTTTGGAGAAAGTAAGACATTTTTAAATGCGTAGAATTTAAACAGGTAGATTTAGTGGAGAGTAGATAATTTATAAGGGAGATCTGGTATAAAAAATGACACAAGACAAGGAAACATCTTTGCAAAGCAATAAGTTATTCCTGAAAAGCATAAGAATTTGGGTTCCCTTGCTGTTCTTTTGTGCCTAATATCTTCTTTCTCTTACAACTTTCAACTAGGGTTCTAGATGGTGTGTATGTGTGTGTGTGTGTGTGTGTGTGTGTGTGTGTGTGTATGCAGGTGTGTGTAAAATAAATTGATAACCCCTGAAAATTATTAGAGTCCCTGGTTGTCAGCATTTTTATAAGTTTATTATAAAAACAGTGTTACTGCTCTAATTAGGTAGATAAATGCCAGATCAGGGAGGATGGGAGCACAACAGAGGCTCTCTGCGGTTCTGCACATACGCTCACTGCATGTGAACAGGATGCTCCAGGATGAGTCGAGGGCAGACTTCCTCCTCCCACGTGGGATGTGCAGGGAACCTGTGGATTTGTGAATTCCGTGTTGTGGGAGGGTAACTAGAATGGCTGCTCTGAATGAATAGCTTAGAAGGCCAAGGACTTGAGGCAGGTGATCACTTTAATCAGATGGCAATGGCTTTCAAAAGCGCTGTCTCTTTGAAGGAAAGGGAGGTGACCGTGCTGTTAAGTTTTTAATATTGCTGTAAATTTTATCTTTGAATATATTTGTGGCATTATATGTTGCCTTGAATTTTGAGCATTTTAATTATTAAAGAATTTTGTTAGTTGTTGATTTGAATATTATAACTATGCTTTAGAAATATATCCCTTTCTTAATTTAGATTTTGTTATACCCACACAAAAATATTTATTCTAGAGCCATATTTTATCAATGGGTAAAAGTTATTCAGCTTCTCTGAAGGGTATTTATTTTACTAACAAGGACACATCTGTACCTTTGGCTCATCAGTGGAGTCACCTAAAAACGTTTTAAAATTGTCAAGCATTGAGGTTGTCCAGAGTTTTATAGATTGCGGGGTTGAAAAGGCCAGGAACAAACACGCTGGCATTATAATAAAAATCTCCCCCGTGGGCACAGATGCCATTAAAGAAAGAATAGATGGGAATACCCCTAAAAGATTACAGAGAGCAACCTGGCGAATGACCATGGGTCCACTCACTCCCTGCTCACTTGAAGGAAATTTCAAAACACTAGAAATTAAGAGAAAATTCTAATAATTCTGGACCTGGATCTTGGGAAAGGATTCCTAAAGCAAGCATTCTCAGGGGCAGAAGTCAAGGGGGTGGCATCATCGTACCTCGAGGGAGAGTTATTGCCAACTTAGATTTTTTTTTTACTCAAACAAATACTATGTAGGTGTCAAGCCAAAATTAGACATTTGAACTTATAGAAATTGTTAAAAGCCATGATCACCCAGGACCCTTTCCTCAGGAAGCTACAGGATGGTGTCATCCACCAAGGAGAGAGTGGAGCCAGTCTAAGGAAGTCAGGGAAGCAGTGTTCAGAGACAGCATTCACAGAGGGGCACCCCGGTAATGGCCAAGGGGATCCTCCCAACCTCAGGAAGTACCAGTGTGACCCTGGCCAGGGCGGGGTACACAGAGGATGCCCTAAGATGGTTTCCAAGTAGACACCTGGAGGGTCTGCTTGTAATTAGAGGGGATGACTTAATTGGAAATTGGGAGGATAGATTCACACTAGAGACCTAGTGGAGCATGCGTGTGCACAAATGGGCTTGCTAAGTGCAGAAAGGTGGCACTGTGGGGACAGGACAGGCAGTATCACAGGCAATGCACAGTCCTCGTAGCATGACGGTGACCCACTACCCAGCAACCAGCACGACATCCTGTAGAACTGTCCGAGGCAGGACGTGGTGTTGGGAGTGTGAGCCTGTGCCGCCCTGCTGTCCGCAGTGGGACGTTGAGACATAGCCGCTTCATGATGGGAGCAGCGTGGCAGCAGAGACGCGCACATTCATTTAGGGATGTGGAGATAAAAGCCAAAAGCCATGGCTGGGAGAGCTGAAAGCCTTTCCCTCGGGGAGCTGAAAGACATGGGGCTGGAATTTGGGAAACGCGTTTTCCTAACAGGGCAGCTCGAGCTCTTTGACCCTCGAGCCGTGAGTGATGGTAACTTTGATGAGCATGCAGCCTGCATTGTGAAGATCTGTGCTTCCTGCTTCTCGCTGCGATGGCTCACAACCGCAGCCTGCCCAACTATAGCAGCCTGGAGCTGGGATGCGACACTGGGGCTACTGGAATGTCAGAAAAGTCCTTCAGGTCCCAGGGCAGGCCGGCCAGGGGAGCAGGAAGCAGCAGAGATCCAGCCCAGGCTCTAAGGAGTCAGAACGCTGGGGTGCCTGGGCCCCGCCTGCCCCATCCGTCAGGAATGAGCACATCTGTAACCAATAGAGGCTGGCTTCCTGATGCCAGTGTGCTCCAGCAGGAGCCGCAGGGTTCCCAGGGGCTCTCGAGGTGGAGCCAGGGGTGGCTGCATGACATAGCCTTGCTAACAAAGGCACTGAAATAGCTCTTTCCACTTCTAAGTCCAAACCCAGATTAAATAAGCATATTTTTTCATGACAAACAGCACTGATCTAGGGGCTCCAGTAGGGTCTCTGGCTTGCAGGTGGCTCTGAGGGTTCATGGAGGTCAAGCCCTTGGACTCAGAACAGTCGCTCAGCTGTTCATCTTGCAGCAGGGCCCTCTGCAGGGCCAATGCTTCTCTATCACAGAGCTATGGACCTTTTAAGCCATAGATGCCTATGCAAGTCATTAGTAAGAACGAGAGGCATAAAAAACACTGATAATAAAATATAAACTAGGGAGACGCATATCTGCCCCGAAATCATCTGTACCAGCTCTCCAAGTTACCTTCTCATGATGA
The DNA here is from genome assembly GCA_004027185.1 of Glis glis. Taxonomy (NCBI): domain Eukaryota; kingdom Metazoa; phylum Chordata; class Mammalia; order Rodentia; family Gliridae; genus Glis; species Glis glis. Next base: position 78,659 of record PVJS01000899.1, on the reverse strand, counting down.
AAATTCTTGTATCGCAGATCACTGTTTCTCTGATATTTTTAAATGTGAAAAGGAAAACCAACGTAGAGTAAAAAATATGTGCAAAGTAGCTTTTTGCATATATGGAGAATAAAGGTAACCCCAGTTATATTGTATATGGAGAAGTACTTCGACATAGTGGCCTGGAGTAGTCTTCTCTACCTTACCATTTGGAAACAAACTCTAACAAGAACTAAAGAAAGGAGGGCGAGAGGAAGGGAGGAAAGGAGGAAAAATGGAAGGAAGGAAGAAAGGAAGGAAGGAAGGAAGGAAGGAAGGAAGGAAGGAAGGAAGGAGGGAGGGAGGGAGGGAGGGAGGGAGGAAGGAAGGAAGGAAGGAAGGAAGGAAGGAAGGAAGTAAGGAAGGAAGGAAATTTGGCTTTCTTCAGCCCCAAATGCAAAATTTTCAAACAGAACATACTTTTCTGTGTTTTTCATGGTAAAATATATTATTACATTTTAATGTGTCTCATAATATATGTCAAACTAAAGAACCAAACATGCAGCAATCAATCATTCTTGAATTTTGGACAAATAATGCTTCTTATTGACTGCATAACTAATTTAAAGCAAATTAAACACACATCCTTATTAAAAGGGGAAAGTAAAAAATCTTTTCGTATATCATGAATATTAATAAAGATAAAGTTAAAATGAATCTCATAATACAGCCATTAATAATTCATTGATCTAAACCTGAGTTTTTACTTCAAATCACTTTTTTGTCATATACTGTATAAAATGAGTTTCTTTTTCTTTTTTTTGTGGTACTGGGGATTGAACCCAGGACATTCTACCTCTGAGCTACACTCCCAGCCCTATTTTATTTTTTATTTTTGAAACAGGGTCTCACTAAGTTGTAGAGGCTGGCCTCTTCCCAAGTATTGAGATTACAAGCATGCACCACCATGCCCAGCTGTAAAATGAGTTTCCGACGAAGGGGCCCTGTATCCCAGATGGAAGAATAGAGCAAGAGTGGTACCCACACTGCGGGCCTCCTTGTTGCCCTGGCACCTGAAGCCCGGAGCTGGCCAATGACCATAGAGGATGTTCTCCCCATTTATCTTTTATTCTGGGGCACAGAGTCCCAGAGAATCTGGTCCCTTTCCTTAAAGACTGCACAGCAGAGTTGGTACTAATGGGGACCACCCTCACTTCCAGAGCAATATGATGAATTTGGTGTGAGAGAGTCAAAAGAAAACACTACTGTGTTGGCTTTTCATCCGTGACCAACACACCTGAACAAGAACAACTTAAAGGAAGAAAAGTTTATTTGGGTTCTCAGTTTCAGAGATTTAGTCCATGGTCAGCTGCCCTCAGGCAGAAACATCCTGGTGTCAGAGTGTGGCAGAGGAAATCTGCTCATCTGGGAAGCACAGAGAATAGACAGGAAGAGGCCAGGGACAGATGTAGTCCCCAAGCCCAGTATCCCAGTGGCGCACCTCCTCCATCCATGCCTGCCTGCCTACAGTTACCACCCAGTAAATCCACTCGAATGATTAATCCAGCAAATGGACTTACGCACTGCTAAGGTCCCCGCCCTCGGGATTCAGTGATTTCACCTCTGAACATTGTTACGTTGCCAACACATGAGCTTTTCTGGGGGACATTTCATATCAAAACCATAACACCTACTCAAAATGTAGTACAGCCTTCAAAGCTTTCTAGAAAATTCTTCCGGAAAAATTTGTTATGTTTTCATTGAGAATCACTGGCTTCTAAGTATTCGCCTATAGAACAATGTGCTTTGGCTCTTTTCTAATTTTTTTCTTTAACTGAGGTGATTCTGAAAGGCAAAGAGCCTGGAGGAAATTGAAATTATTAAGAATTTTGAGGTAGAAATCTCAGTAGAAGCCCCACAAGCCCATTGATGTTCCTGTTGACTGGCAGGCAGGCCTCGCTCTTCCTGGGTGTGAGGCCTCTGGTGGAGAGTGTGTGTGGATCCCGAGCACCTGCTGTCCATCCCGAATGGGGATCAGCTGCCTGTAGCACCGATCTATGACCCCGCTCAGGCAGCTCTGCATGGAGCCCATTGGGGTGACCCACAGCAGGGCCACAGCATTCGTCAAAACATGGTGGGCTTCCATGAGACGGCCGCTGGGGATGAGAAAGCAATTATCCTAAAGGCAGCAGCGTCCCCTCTAGGTACCCTCACTGCAGCAAGAGCAGGGACCCTGCCGCTGCAGCATAAGCAGCCCGCTCAACCTGAAGTCTCTGTTGATAGTAGCAGAGAGCCTGTCTCATTCTCCTAGGTGTCTGGTGACCCACAGGTCTTTCAAGAGAGGGTGACACGGCTGTGCTCACAAGACTGGGCCAGCTGCTGCCTCCCAGAAACACTGTGTGGCTCCCATGGCTGGGTATAAGCCATAGACGGGCTTATTTATGGTTTCAGTTTATAAACCCACTTCAAAGAAGTGTGTCCTATGGCTTTGTCTTTTCTAGGTGAACTGGTATTTCCTTTTATTCCTCCTCAGCCATATTGAATGTTGAGGGACAACTGGGCAGCAACATGGGGCAGTGAACACAGGTCTCGGACTTCACTGACCCAGTGGCCTTAAATCTTTGGGCCATGTCTGAAAGGTACATGAAGGATCTGACCTGTGCTCCCCAGAGGGGACTGTGACAATCACATGGTAATCATATGTTTGAAATCATCTTGCAGAATGGAAATGTGCTACTTTTACTATTATTATCCCCCACTGTTAGAAAAATAGGTTTTTTTTTTAAATAGTCTTTCCTAATAAAAATGTGTCCATGTATGTCAAGCACCTGCCATGAGCCAGGCACAGTCCCGGGCTCCTGTGACTCAGGAAAAGTCGGACAGTAAGGTCTCTGCTATAACACATTTTTCAGTGGAGGAAGACAGAAGGTAAATGCATAAACATATGCACATATGACCCACCAGGAGAAAACTGATACAATGGATTTTATCAAAATTGAAAGTATTGCTCAACAAAATACCCTGTTAAGACAATAGAAAGGCAAGCAACAGATTGGAAAAAAAATTACCTGCCAATCACATATTCAACAAGGGAGGAGTATCTAAAATATACTAATGGACTCCCAAAATTTAACCCTCAAATAATTTCAGTAAGAAAATGCAGAAAAGATACGAATAGACACTTCACTGAACACGGCACACAATTAAACACGTTGTGCGAGTCCGTTTTCGATCACTGTAACAAAAGACCTCAAATAATTCACTTAAAAGAGAAAAGGTTTACTTTGGTTCACAATTTTGAAGGTTCCCGTCCAAGAGCGGGCCAACCCATTGCTTCAGGCCTCTGGTGGGTGCACCCCACGGCCATGGCGGGGAGCAGGAGGCAGAGCAAACGTGCTATGTCAAGAGCCAGGAAGCAAAAGAGGAAGAAGAGGGGGCCAGGGTCTCCCAGTCCCCTCTAAGGATCTCCCCCAGCCCCCCTCCCAAAGGTCCATAGTACATCCAATATCTCCACCTTGGGAACCAAGCCAAGCCCTACATGTGGACCTCTGGAGACACTGGACATCCATGCCACAGAGCACACACGCACGCACGCACCATGAGCACAGGCAAAGCCGGGACTCTGAACACGGCGGAGCTAATCAGTGTCTTTTGGGGGTGTGGTAATGCACTACAGTCTTGCAAGACATTACTATTGAGGTACACGGCATCTCTCTCTCTCTCTCTCTCTCTCTCTCTCTCTCTCTCTCTGTGGTTTCTTCCAATTGCATGTGAATCTAAAATTATCTGAAAATAAATAGTTTTTAAAGAACTGTGCAATACGCTTTTAGATAAGAACGAATGCCTTAAAGCAGCGCTGATTCATTCTCACCCGGGAGGTTGGAGGAGCATGTTCAGAATGTGTTGAGCGGCCTGGCTGGGACAGGAGTGAGGCTGCATGTCCTCAGAGCTCCCGCCTGCCCGTGCCGCTTGGGTTTTGCAGCCCCGCTGCCTGCTAAACGCTCCGCTTAGAGCTCACCCTGGGATTCCATTACAGAGAATCGCACGCCGCATGTGTAGCAGGGAACTGGAAGCACCAGGACCGTGGGTGTACTCCCCTCCAGCTGGACCTGAGAGGCAGGAGAGGCAGGGCTAGTGCCATCCTGTTGCTGGGCAGACTGTCCTGTGAATGGCTACATCGTGAGATATGTTGTTGAGAGCAAATGTGCATGTAAACACACACGTGCTCGCGCACACACACATACAGTAAGAAGCATCAGGTACCCGCAAGGGCGCTTAGTCCACAATCTGTCGCTCGGTGGCTTTTCAATACACTTCTCAGAGATGACTCCCAGCCCAAAGTGCATTCTGGCGCACAGGTGGGAGTGCCCCTGCAGCTACTCTGGCTTTCCTTCCTCAAATGGGGTCTCATGTTTTGGGGTGTGCTTCTGCTCTGGCGAGCACAAGGGACCCGGGAAAGGAGCTGAGCCATGAGTCACCTGAGGATAGTTGAGGAGCTCCGACTACCGCCTCTGTGGAAGGCTCTCGGCCCTGCAGAGCTTCATGTGGGAAATGAAAGGGGCATTTTTCAACTCCCTGATCTAGAAACATGTGCGTGGAGAAGAGAAGGTGCTCCAAAGAAACCTGTCATTTTGTCAACAAAATTCCATTTTGTAGAGGCTCTCACTTTAAAAAAAACTCTGCCCTTCATCGGACAATTCTCAGAGTAACTACTGCAGAGGGGCGGCAACCCGTCTCAGGTGCGCCTCGTGACCTCCAGCTCTTCCCATGACACCATCCATGGACGACTAGGGGCAAGAAAGAGACTTGTCCCAAAAGATGAGGGGCCATGGGATGGATCTATGGAATTTTTTTTTTTTTTTTTTGCGGTACTGGGGATTGAACTCAGGGGCGTTCTACCTCTGCACTACACCCCCAGCCCTATTATTTTTTATACTTTATTTTGAAACCGGGTCTCACGAAGTTGCAGAGGGCCTCACTAAGGAGAGGGAGAAAAAGGGAGAGAGACAGAGAGAGAGAGGGAGAGAGAGAGAGAGAGAGAGAGCAAGCGAGCTGAGGCTGGCCGCGAACCCGGATCCTCCAGTCTCCACCTCCCAAAGTACTGGAATTACAAGCATTCGCCACCACGCCCGGCTTATGGAATGTTTTAAAAAGCTTACCGTGACAGAGGTGAATTCCTGGGAGTAGCAGAATGTGTAAGACATTTTATAAATTAATTTAATAATTTCTTTTAAAAAAGCAAAACATGATTTTTTTTTTTTTGGCATGAACTCGTTTATTAGAAAGCACATCTCTCTTTTATAGTACAGGAAGTTCGCAATGAGTAGGGTGTGGCACCACGCTTTCCTGATCTATTATTGGTAGAGACACCTGTCTATGAGTACGGAAGGAGGTCCTGAGGTCACTTCCGGAACCACCTGCGGAAGGTCCCCCTGAGGAATTCGCCAGCGCCATCTTTGC
>PVJS01000899.1:0-73141 GCA_004027185.1 Glis glis | reverse complement strand
GCCAGGCCCTTTCATGGCACTGGGTAGAGGGCCCAGCACTTCCCCTTTCCTTTTTTTCTTAAAGCCGACGGTCAACACCTCGCCTGGGCGGCCCGCTAAAACATGATTTTTGAGCAGTGTTGGCAGCCTATCAGGTGGAGTGGCTTTGATCAGTGTTGGCAGCCTATCAGGTGGAGTGGCTTTGATCACTAACACCCCATCCTACTAATATACGCTCAGTCCCTTTTCACTTTATGTTGGCTCACTTACCAGATTTATTTAAATTCATGTATTTGGTGCTTTCAACATGTATTTTCATAAAGCCACTATGCTGAGTACCATCCAAGCTGTTCTTAGTCAATTTAGTAAGTAATGTCTCAGAGCGTACTCAAAATAATGGTGCCTGTGATATAAGTATTGATCATAGAAGGTCACCCATAAACCTGTCTCAAACCCTGTACTCAGAAACTGCCTTAGAGCTGTAACAAATAAAATGTTTAAGTCATTACTTAAGACGTCGCATTAGCAAATGTGTGCTCTTGTAAAATCTTGGAGGCAGAAATGACCACCGCTCATCTACTGTCTTTTGCGCTGAGAAGGCCAGGAAGGAAACACATAGAACCCGGGGGATGACACAAGCTGGTCACACGCACACAGGTGCACTCACTCCACTCGCTTCTCCAGCATCCCGGGACATGGTACACCATCAGAGTGCTGAGCAGAGTCAGTCACAAATGACCACTTCACCTGGTTTTATAAGAGTCTGTTTACAATCTTGTGTAACATTTACATTACAGCTGTGACTTTCTTTCCTGGGTTATTTCCGTAAGGAATTGTTTATCAGAAATCGGTTGGTGGATATGCCAAAACTCAGCCAATAAAGAAGAGCAAAATCTCGCCTTTTTCAGGAAAATGGATGGAACTCAAGAATTTCATACTATGCGAGGACAGACAGTCTCAAGAAACGAGTAGATGTATGTTCTGTCTTGTATGTGGAAGCTAGAGATATTCGGAAACAATGGCAACATCAGATAGATGAGCAGTCTCCAGGGGAGTGACTGAGGGGGACCAGGGATGGGAGATGAAGTCATAAAGAATGTAATAGAACTCATGCTATGAATATGTACAAAACTACCAATTCCAATATCAAAGACATGTGTGGGGAGGGAGAGGAAGGGGGAGGCACCCAGTGAGGAGGGCACCAAGAACCACATGCATGCTTCTGTCTGCTACTCTATACCCCAATGTGATGTAAAATTTACGATGCACCAAATAAAAAAAAAGGAAAGAAATCAATTGGTGGTGACACAACACCATCATCCCTGTCTCACCCCATGTGTCTGTGCACTCGGCCTCCTATTATTGCCTTACCCACTTCTAGTGCATTAAAAACTAGTTGTCCTCCCTGACAATCACATCCTGTATGTAGGACTTTGTTCATTATGAAGATCAGCCTCATTATTCTGTCTTCCTGTTCTTCTCTAGAGTGACCACACCTGAGAGAAGAGGGAAAAAATGTAGTTACTGAATCCAGCCAGTGTTCGTACATCTCGCTCATCCACAGAAGTTTGTCAAGAAAGGTTCCCGTCCGCCCCATGGACACATGGGTATTCAAGGAGCCACATAAAGGTAATGACTCTCCATCATTTTTATGCTTTACAGGCAAGCAACTGTTTTGTATATTTACCTTAAAATGTGTTTCTTTGAGCCAGGTGTGGTGGTGCACACCTGTAATCACAGTACTTGAGAGGCTTAGACAGGAGGGTCTCTGGTTCAAAGCCAGCCTCGGCAACTTAGCAAGACCCTCAGCAACTTAGTGAGAACTTGTTTCAAAACAACAAATAAAAAAAGGGTTGGGTGGTATAAGTCGGGTAGAATACCCCTAGGTTCAATCCCCAGTACCAAAAGAAAAATGGTTATATTTTTGCTTTGAAAAAGCATGAAAATAGGTTTGTGAATGGAAGAGTTTTTACTAGCTAACAAACACCACATCCCCTAATTTTAATGATCAGACTCGATATAAAGTCAGAACATGTCATCTGTTTCTAGATAGGACACAAGCAGCCTCCTCTGCTCCAGTTCCAACATCGCCCAAAAATAATTTCCTGATGGTGTTAACAGGCTTTGTCCACCCTTTGACAGACACAGAGGCGCTCCTTTGGATGAAATCCCTGTAAAACCAGATCTCTAATTCTGCTCTGCCTTCTATTTTGGGACATTTTGCATTGAAAGAAATTAAGCGGGTTCTTTAATTAGGAACTCATTTGCATTGTCCAAGGTTCTCCTAGGCTGCTGTCAATCACTGTGGATAAACTCCCTGGGCACCTCTGAGGATCCTGAGAGCCACGGTCCTTCCAGAACTTCAGGTTATGGTTGTTTCTTTAAAAAAGAAGAAACAGAAGAGAGAGAGAGAGAGAGAGAGAAAGAGAGAGAGAGAGAGGGAGGGAGGGAGGGAGGGAGGAAGGAAGGTCCACCTAACATAACATTTACCATCTTAACCACTCCTGAGTGTATAGTTCAGTGGCATTAAGCATATTCACACTGTTGTGAAACTACCACCATCATCCATTTCCAAACCTCTTTCATCTTCCCAAATGGCAACTCTATTCCCATTAGACAACAGCTCCCCACTCTCCTCCTCTCGGCCTCTGGCACCACCATTCAACTTTATCTCTATGAATCTGACCACCGTGGCCTCGTACGAGTAGGATCGCATTGTATTTGTCCTTTTGTGACTGGCATATTTTGCCTAGCATCGTGTGTTCAGAGCTTGCTCCTAGTGCAGCAGGTGTCAGAATTCCCTTCCTATCTGAGAATGAATAATATCTCATGGCACATCTACTAGTGGACACCTTTCAGCTCTTGCGAATAATGCTGCAATGAATTTGGGCATAGAAACACATGTTTAAGTCTTTGCTTTCAAGTCTTTGGGGCATCTACCCACAAGTGGAATTGCTGGACCATGTGGGTCATATGGTATTTTTAATTGTTTGAGTCAATACCATACTTTTTCTATTGTGGCTACAATATTTTATATTTCCACTAACAGTGAAAAAATATTCTAATATCCCCACATCCAGGTCAATACTTACGTGTGTGTGTGTGTGTGTGTGTGTGTGTGTGTTGTGTTTGATCATAGGCACCCTAATGAGTGAGTGTGTGTGTGAGTCAGCTTTGTAGCGCTATGACCAAAATACCTGACAAGAGCAAGTTAGAGGAGGAAAGGTTTATTTTGGATCTGGTTTATAGGTCTCAGTCTGTGGTTGGCTAGCTCTGTTGCCCTTGGCCTAAGATGAAGCAGAACATCATGGCACAAGAGCATAGTAGAAGAAAGCTGCTCAGCTCATGGCAGCCAGGAAGCAGAGAGAGAGAGAGAGAGAGAGAGAGAGAAGATAAACCCTTCCAAATCACACCCTCCAACTAGGTCCTACCTGTCAGTGGATTAATCCACTAAGTGAGTCAGCGCCCCCATGATTCAGTCATTGCTTTGAAGACTTACCTCTGAACCTTGATGCAGTTGGGTACGATGCTTCCCACACGGGAACTTTGGGTAAATTTTCAGCTCCAAACTATAACAGTGTGAAATGGCATCTCATTATGGTTTTCATTTGCATTTCCCTAAAGATTAGTGAGAATGAATATATTTTCATGTGCTTATTGACAATTTGTATATCTTGTTTGGAAAAAAAAAGTCTATTTAAATTCCTTGCTTTAACTTTTGTTATTGACTTGTAGGAATTTTTATATATTATGGATATTTGTCCATTATCAGATCTATGCTTTGCAGATATTTCCTCCTACTTCCTGGGTTGGCTTTCACTCTGTATATAGTGTCTGTTAAGAACAAATGTATTCGATTTTTAAAAAATAGTCCAATTTATTTTTTCTTTCATTGTCTGCTTTTGGTGCCTTATCCAAGAAATCATTGCCAAATCCAATGTCATGAAGCTTTCTCTCTACATTTTTTTCTAAGGGTTTTATAGTGTTAGCTTTTATGTTTAGGTTATTGATCTATCTGGGGTTAATTTTTGTGTAGGTTGAAGGTAAAGGTCACACTTTATTCTTCAGCATGTGAATAGGCAGATTTCCCAGTGTGATTTGTTGACAAGATCATCCTTTCCACGTCGGATGGTCTTGGCACCCTTGTCAAAAATCATTCGGCCATATATGCCATGGTTTACATCAATTCTATTCCATTGGTTGTTATATCTGTCTTTACGCCAATACCACGCTGTTATAATAAGAATGTAATGTTAAATATAAAGTTTTCGAAATTCTGTCCTCAAGGAGAAAATGTCATTTCTGTTTGATTTCATGCAACTCAACATTTTGAAGGCCCCTCTTCTCCTGTGGCAATTCCTTAGGTTGAGGGCCAACGATGGCTGGAAGGTTCTATATGATCTCTGCCCCTGGCTTCCTGGACTGCATTGCTCATCAGAGAGACTAGGAGATGCCAAATCTTAGAGGCACAGGGGTCATGGGGTGTCATTGAAAACCCTAGTCAATACTAACAGCAGGGGACATGACAAATCTCCCTTGTGTGACAGTTTCCATATAATCTGTCACTGACAGAGCCCCACCACATGTGTGCCAGCGTCCTACAGCTGCTAGACAGGATCCTCCGCAGCAGAGGTGTGACTGGCCCATCAGAAGTCAGTGCTGGAGGTCAGAGCTCTGCGTGCAGAGCCTTCGATGACACCGTTAGCAAGTGACCAGAGAGCACTGCAGGGGACTGTGTGCTGTGGAAAGCAGAGAAGGGGGAAGACTGCTGAGATCCAGGCCTAACACAAATCACTAATTCCAAGTATCTCTTAAATTTCAGCCATCAATCCAAGTCTACTTATAAGCTTAATAAAAATACTCAAAAGTTAGCCTTAGAATATACTTTATTTTTTATTTTATTTTATTTATTTATTTATTTTTGCGGTACTGGGGATTGAACCCAGGGGCGTTCTACCTCCACGCTACACCCCCAGCCCTATTATTTTTTTTTAAACAAGAAACCTCCCAAAGTACTGGGATTACAAGCGTACGCCACCACGCCCGGCTAAATATACTTTATTTTTGAAACCGGGTCTCACGAAGTTGCAGAGGGCCTCACTAGGTAGAGACAGAGAGAGAGAGAAAGAGAGAGAGAGAGAGAGAGAGAGAGAGCTGAGGCTGACCGCGAACCCAGATCCTCTGGTCTCCGCCTCCCAAAGTACTGGGATTACAAGCGTGCGCCACCATGCCAGGCCAAAAGTTAGCCTTAGAATATATATGACCAAAAAAATACTTTCTGGAAGAGAAGCTAGTGGCCACTGCTCCCATTTCTATGCAGGTGCTAAGGAGTGAGCACGTGTTTCTGTCTTCATCTGTTTCTCCTTCTCTCAACACTGTAGACCATCTGTCTTGGGCCAGGACCTCTTCTAGTCTCTAGAGGTATGAAAATAAATGACAAGGCCGTTGCCTCAGACAGTCCACAAGCTGATCAATGAGAGTCAGAGCAGGGCTGTGAGAGGACCAGGGCGTGGGTGCCTCCCGTCAGTGCAACATGCCCATCACTCGCTCTCTGTTGCAGAGCCAGAATGTTTCCCAGCCCATGACGGCTCAGTTCCATCTCAGTGAGTTGGTAGAGGTCAGTGTGGTGACTCAGGAGGACGTGGCAATGGATGTGGTGTGGTTTGAACTCACTCTCTGTCAGGTGGAGCGTAGAATGGAGTGGTCCACCTTCCTCAGTCCTAGAAATGGACAGCTAACTCCTTCCTCTGGTCTGCCACCGCCCTTTCTACCCCAATGCCCAGTGTCACCGTGTTCAACAGTTCAGATGGAGCATAGAACAGAGTGGTCCACCTTCCTCGGTCCTAGAAATAGTCCTAGAAATAGATAGCTAACTCCTTCCTCTGGTCTGCCACCGCCCTTTCTACCCCGATGCCCAGTGTCACCATGTTCAGATGTTCAGATGGAGCGCAGAACAGAGTGGTCCACCTTCCTCAGTCCTAGAAATACAGCTGACTCCTTCCTCTGCTCTGCCACCGCCCTTTCTCCCGTGACGCCCAGTGTCACCGTGTTCAACTGTCCGCATCCAGCATTGCAGCTGTTGTGCATGTGTCCCACCGCGGATTCCGGGGTTGCTCTTCTGCTCCCCCTGCCCCGGCACTCGGGTGCAGCGGCCTTGGCACTAGCCTCCCGTGCTGAGCAGCAGCCCTGGTGCCCCCGCCTTAGCAGTTCTCAGGTCTTCCCCACGCTACACTTCTCCCCGCCATGTGCCATCTTTTCGGTCTAGAGCAGCTAACTTCCTTCAGCATCTCCACTTAAGAAGGACTCTGGGGCTTGTTCTTGTGGGAGAAATAAAAGTGCCATAGAACAAGATTTAGATTTAGGGCATTTTTCTGTCCTCCTGTGTCCCAATTAGACACTGTGATTGCCGAGCCATGAACACCTGTGGCGCCTCCACAGCTGGCACTCTAGGAAATCCAATTTCCCTGAACCAGAGCCCAGAGAAAAATCACACTCCGCATCCCATTTCCATGCTAAAGACTTGACCGAAAACGAAATCAATATCTGCTTCCCGAAAACCTACAGGAATTGTGTCCTGAATGGTGACTATTTTAAAGAAAAGTAGATCCTATGTCCAGAAAAGGAATCTCCAACTCTATACATCTATGTTCTTTGACGCTTTGGGAAAATGTTCTTAAAGACAGCTGACTACTGGGTCACTAGACTGAGCCCTGTGCAAGGTCTCTGCCTTTGGGCCTTTCACTTCAAAGTCTCAGTTTTTCTTTCTGTAAAACAGGGATAAATGGGCTACATAAAAATTAAATGAGGCCAGGCGTGGTGGCGCACGCTTGTAATCCCAGTACTTTGGGAGGCGGAGACTGGAGGATCCGGGTTCGCGGCCAGCCTCAGCTCTCTCTCTCTCTCTCTCTCTCTCCCTGTCTTTCTCTCTCTCTCTCTCTCTCTCTCTCTCTCCCTGTCTTTCTCTCTCTCTCTCTGTCTGTCTGTCTGTCTCTCTCTCTCTCTCTCTCTTTCTCTCTCTCTACTTAGTGAGGCCCTCCACAACTTTGTGAGACCTGGTTTCAAAATAAAGTATAAAAAAAAAATAGGGCCGGGGGTGTAGCACGGAGGTAGAATACCCCTGGGTTCAATCCCCGGTAGCGCAAAAAAAAAAAATTAAATGAGATGTATGACATGAACCCAGTGTAAGCTACAAAGCAGGACAGTAGTGGTGAACGTTCATTAACTATCCCCTGGGTGCCAAGCTTGGTCCTAAAAGTGCCATTCAGTGTATTTCATCCTCAAAAAACCCTATGAAGTTGGTTCTCTTCCTATTCATATTTTACATAAGAAGACACTAATATACAGAGAAGTTAAATAATCTGTCTGTTATACCATTAGGAAATGGCGCAGACAGGATGAAATCTAGGCAGGCAATTTAATTTCTGATCAATGTTGTTGACTCCTGTGAGCTGCCTCCATTGTATCCATAAAGTCAGAGCAGATATCACACCATTACTCCTGTGTCCATTCCATAACATGTATGATGTGTATTCTTTGTGAGCATATGTTGTGTATTGTGTGTACACACACCAGGAATTTGTAAGCTACCAGGTTGCTGCTAAGTCCCATGATTTCACTTAACCAGACAAAGCCATCAATACAATGACCCAGCTCCTCACCTGCATGCATCTTTGCCCAAAAAACAACCAGATAATTTTGAGTCTTACTTTGTCAAGATCATCCCCAAGTCATGAAAGAAGCCTTTTCCATTTTTTTATAGCAATTCCTTGTGTGTTGTGTTAGGAATCATTTTTTATGATTTTGTTACTCTCCGTTATAGTCATGCTTATTACCATGCAATGCTATAAAATATTCTGGATAGTTAAGTAAATAAAAGTGTTTGAGATTTGACTTTTCTGGAATTTAGCTTGGGAAATAATAGAAATTTGCATTCCTCATGACTTGCATTATCAAAGTCATGGACCGCCACTCTTTTGGAAAGTAGGATACCAAATTGCTGATCACTGTCCTCCTATCCTGGAATGTGCTGGAACCAGCGCATCATGAAATCTCTTTCCTCCCAGCTGAGTACAATTACCTGCAGCCAGTGGGCGTTTGATTGCAGCCAGGGTAGGAAGTGGGCGAAGTCATCAGAGACATGGATAACAGGGGCACTCGGGCCTGGGGGGCAGTCATACATTGTAAAGGGATTTAGAAAACAAGGGCTCACCTGGGGATGGGAGGCAGGAGCCCACCAGAGGTGAGATGCCCTTTGTGCAGCCAGGGTCCTGCTGCAGTGAGCAAGCTCAACCTTTAAACACACGCATCACGGGGACTGTGTAAGCATGGGGGTCCGGCAGTGCCCTGATGCCCAGGGCCCAGGGGAGCTTCAGACCTACTTGGGTTTCCCACACACTAATGTCAAAGCTTGGAGGCCTTTTCTTTCTCCCATGTCCCCTGGGAGGAAAACAAGGGAAACGTCTAAACTCAAAGACACTGAGAGAGCCCCACGTTTTGCTGTGGCTACCCCTTCAAATTCAGAGAACTACAAGCAGGAGCATCTGTTCCCAAGCTCATCAGAATCGTTGCTTTTGGGGGGTAGGGAGGAAGACAAAGTGGAGTGTGCCAAACTTGTCCCTGAGATCGCAGTACCAGTCGTTTTGAACATCATAGCATGTGCCATAAATTTCTTAGAAAACAAAGGCAAAAGGTCTTACCGAGCAGATGCTGTGTGTGTGTCGCTTGGCGCGGTGCTGCGGCCCAGCTTTCCATGAGCTACAGTCTAATCTCTGACACGCTCTGTGGTTTGTTCTGGATGCCCCAGACCTGTGAGGGAGCTTTGCAAATTCCCTCGAGACACATTTCCTGCTGAAAGCTGTGATGAGAAGAAATCCGTGTCCTGCAGGCTTTGCTGGGAAATTGTGCTGTGAACATTCAGGCTAAATGTTGACTTTGGTTACTGTTTTCATATTTCCTCCTTAATAATAGTTTACATCCTTTCCATGGGTCTTAATTTTTGTTTGACACAAAGATTGTGTACCATCTTCTTCATAAAGATCTACTATTATTAGTGTGTTTGGAGAAGCATATTCTGCTTACAAAGCTAGTAACCTCTTCCATTTCAGCCTTTTATAGTTAAGCTTCTTTGCTTCTGTCAATAGTTCCCTTTATATGAAGGTAGCCAAATTTTTATCATAAATAGGTAATGTGTTTAACTTTTAAATTTCCTCCCCCAAAATAGAAACATGTGATTTGCTTCACTGTGCTAAGCCTTATACAATATGTCTGCCAAAGAATACTACTGCTTAGTGGTATATAATCCCCCTTCTCACTCCTAAAAGAGAATTTTCATGTAGCCACATTCCCCGGAAGATTGTTGAATGGCTCTTGGAGGTACATGGGGTGAAGGGGCATTTATCCTCAAGTGTGTCATTTTTATTAGCTATTTGGACATATTCTAATGTGACCGGGACAAAAAGCATGTTGCTCTTTATCTCACAGGGAGCTTTCATAAATACAGAGACCCCAAGAAAAACTCATGGGTGGGAGCAAAAGGAAATTTGTCAAAGCATAATGAATAACCAAGTCCTGAAAGGTATATTGCACTTTCAAGGTAGATAATGTACAAGTGATTAAATCGTCTCGAATCACAAGCACTTTCAAGACAATGTAAATGATGAGAGTTTTAGGTGTGGCGGCACATTAATATAATACCAGCAATTCAGGAGGCTGAGGCAGGTTCAATGCCAGCCTGGGCAAGTTAGTGAGACCGTGTGTCAAAATAAACAATAAAAAAGGCAGGGGGCACAGTTCAGTGGTGGAGCTACAGGAAGCAAGTTTTGGTGCAGTCCTTGTTCTAATGCTGCACTCATAAACAAACAAGAAACAACCTCACTAGAAAACAGAAATGGGTAGATGTAGTGGCTTACTAACATATTAAATTCAACAAAACAAAATAACTCCACATGGGCAAAGGGCATGGGGAGACATCCCAGAGAAGATGCAACAGGTTTTGTGCTAGGTAAGATGCTGGGCTGGTCATCCAGCCACTGCCAGGCCCAGCCTTGCTTCCCTGTGGGCAGACAGGGACGGTGTCAAGGAGTGCGGTGGTCATTATCAGCAACATCAGTGGAACTTAGAAAGCATACGCCCTCCCTAGTGGATGGTGTTGATATTGATTGATTGATTGATGATGATCTCACATGATCGACAATGGAGTCAACATAAAAAGACAGCTGAGGAGGCTGGGGAGGAGAGAGATATCTCTCTCTCCTACCTTCCTTCCACCAGTGTGTTACTTTTATTGAGGGCTCTAACCAAAACACTGTAAGAAATTATTAATCACAGGAGACCACAAAGCAGTCGTGGGGTGAGTCAGGGAAGAACATCAAGGTAGTCACAGATGGTTCAGGGAAGGAAAGGGTAAACAGGGATGTTGTCAGGGTCTTTGCTTATCAGTCTCATTTGGTCCTTGGAGATTTGTCTGCATGCAGAAATCTCCACTTGGGTGAGCAGTTTGTGCTCCTCCCAAGCTGGACCGAGGTGACCTCAAAGCTGATGACTAACAAGGCTCCCACCACAGTAGTGCCGCTTGGAGATGGGCTATGTCCAGATGCGCAGGCCCAGGGAGCAGGTGGGTCCCAGATGCTCTCCTGAGGCTGTGTCAGGTGCAGCTGTCCCCAACAGACCTCAGAAAGCACCCAGGGTCCAAACCCAGGCTTTGCACTGAGCTGTCATCACCCTGGGCGAACTGCTTGATCCCTGTGCACCTCCATCCCCTTGCCTATAGGTCAGGGATGATGGTCATATTGATACCACACGAGGTTGAGGTGAGGAATCAGTGGATTCAAATGGCATTAATGACACAGTGAGCCACACAGAAGTGTGGCTGTTTTATGGAATTCCTTAGAGTCTTGTTTGTAAGACAGGGATTTTGTAAACAACATAAGTATTCTTCTCTAGGAGACTGGTCAAATACTATGCTATGTTCAAATCAGGGAACACTATGAATTTTTTTTAATGGGAAACATTGTGTGAAACTAACCTATCCCAGGATATATTGTTGAGCAAACCCCTGCAGGGTGCAAAGCCACATACCTTGTGTTGCCATGTCTACATTTATAAAGCACATTGACACACGGGTGTTTGCCAGGACACCAGGCCTCAGGGGAGAGCGGTAGGGCAGCTGCCTGGGAGAGCGGAGTTGGATGCTGGTGAGGGAGGAAGTTTCTTCTCAAGGTCAGCCTTTTAGTGCCTTAAGAATATTGTATCACCAGGCATGGTGGCTCACACCGCAATCCTAGTACTTGGGACGCTGACACAGGAGGATCAGAGGTTCAAGGACATCCTCAGCAACTCAGACCCTCAGCAACTTAGCGACATCCTGTTTCAAAATAAAAAATAAAAAGGACTGGGGCTCTAGCTCAGACGTAGAGCACTCCTGGGTTCAATCCCAGTACCAAAAAAAAAAAACCTGCCACATATGCATGTGTTCCTCTTTGAAAGTAATGTTTGTGTTCTTATTCCCCCCACACACATGAGGGGCCTTATGCAAGGCAGTGGGGAGAATCTATGGAGACCCCACAGACACAGCTGACCCTGGCGGTGGGGGTGCTAAGGTGCACACAGGTTAGGATGTGCACCCTGGACACTCTAGCTAAGAGAGATCAGCAGAAGATGGGCAGGGAAGAATAATATCATGGGTGCCAAGCCCAGATGTAAGGCCCTCAGAGAGAAGATAGCTGTCCTCAGAGAGAAGATAGCTGTCCTGGAGACCCTACATTTCCACCAATGCAGAGAGATGCTTCCACAGGCATGAGCAAAGGCACTGGGGCAGGGAAGCCCAGCTCCCCTTTGGGAAAGAGGCAGTCCAATTTCTGGTGCATGTGCAATACAGCTCTATGGTTAGAGCATTTGGGACAGTTAGTAACTGGAAACATTTCAAATGTTCTGCCTATGCTCATAAGAAAAAAAAAGTAAAATACAAGGAAAGCAGAAGAGGACTCCATCCATAGATAGGAGGGCTGTTCATTTTCTTTTCCTACTGCCATGTCTCGTGAGCAGATGGGTGGCTTTGAGGATGATCTCTGAATTACTGCACGCACCTGCACATAGCATTTCCCCTGTGCAGCTCTGTAGGGGCACCCTCCAGGGTCTCCCCCACCACCTGGAGGGCGCTGGCTTAGCCTGTGCCAGCACTGCAGCCTGCCTGCTGGAAGCTGCCCCAGAAACAGTGCTCCCCGTGGTGAAGGATGAGCCTCCTCTCCCGGCCTTTTCGTGGGAGATTTGCACGCATAACTCATTAGCGCTAATGGGAGTTTCTCGCATAAATCGCACATGCAGGAAGGTACGAAGAGAAGCAGTTTTGTTTCTTGTTCTTGGTAGTTTTCTTGCCCGAGGCTTCGCGGCTTCATCTGGGGGCTGCTCTGGTCTGTCATCAAGCTTGTGTTCAGCTGCTCCCTCTTCATTTACATGGAAATGGACCCCAACTGGCTCTGAACCCACATGTGGAAACACCTCCTACGTGCTCCATCTTCCCTGCAAGCACAGAGAGCCAATTAGTGCAACTGATCCAGCAAATTTCCACGTGTCAGTTGTACCTGCTGTGAATGTCATTCTGTTCACTGATAATAGGGCTGGCGTCCCAAAATAGAGGTGGGGTAGAGGGAGAGGGACACAGAGTCCTTGTTGTGAGCTGAATTATTTTTAAAGTGACTACACATGGGTCCTTTTCCACGCGAGAGCCTGCATGTGAAGCCAGGGTTGGTTAGGAGGAGGAAGACTGGACGGGTCCCATCGCCTGATCTCCACCCTCTCCAGTCTATGGCGTGGGGGCCCATCTATTGTTTCAAGGCAAATATTCAGCGGAGACTGGAGCAGTCCAAGAAGCTCTCTGGAATGTTAAGTTGGTGTGATTTCACCTCTAAGATGGGAGAGTCCAGCATTGCTAAAGCCTGCTGTAGAGTTTTCTGAAATTTTGAATATAGGTCGTTGGCTGTTGTTTCTTCCACATCAGAGCTTTGACCATCTGTGGTTGAGGTGGTTGCTGGGGGAATTTGACAGGATAGAAGCACATTGCATTTGTTCTTGCAATGTGACGCACCGGCAGCTGCTGATAAAGTTTATCATGAGAATTTCAGGTGCACGGTGACTTCAGTTGGCTTGTGTGTGATATGCATGGGGTTAAAGGTTCTAATAATAATGTAAATCGTATGATGATGTATGGGCAATTATTAATAGTACTCTTACTATTATATGTACCCATACATACAGGGATAACATGGTAACGCATAAGAACACAAATCTGAGCGAGACAAGATAGGTTAAAGAAAATGTATATATGAGCCATGCGTGGTGGCGCACGCCTGTCATCCCAGTACTTGGGAGGCTGAGACAGTAGGATCACAGGTTCGCAGCTGGCCTCAGCAACATAGTGAGGCCCTTCCCAACTTAGTGAAATCCTGTTTCCAAATAAAAAGTAAAATAGGGCTGGGGCTGGAGCTCAGATATAGAACATTCCTGAGTTCAATCTCTAGAACCACAATATACATAAACATACACACACACATATATACATACATATATGCATATGTTAGTGGAACAAAACAACCACTTTAAGAATTGCATTCAGAAAGCCAGTATTTCAATAAGTTAAATTAAAAGTGGGAGAAAGGTACCTTTCAGAGTCTTTTTCCTCATTAATCCTTTTTCTAATAATAGATATAAAGATCTGTTTGATTGAATTGGTATCAGTCTACTAACTTGGTAATCAATTGTGTCTTTCTTTCTAATCAATCAAATTTCCCTTTGCTCAGAACTCGGCCTTATCTATAACAGAGATGATGTGTAAGTTAGCGTGACTTTGGTCACTGGATGGACAATTTGGGGATTCTTGGGTGCCCATACTCATGCACTCACTCACTACCCGCCAAGCCTTCCTGGCCCCTGCTGGGAAGAGGGCCCCGCTCCTGGGGCTGGTGACATGCAGAGGTAGAGTGAAGCGCCCCTCATCAGGCTCCCTTTGGGGAGACAGAGCGAGGCAAGGGCCAGGCACCCGCAGAGTGCAGAGTGCATCAGGTAGGAATGAAGGTTAGGCAGGCACACTGAGTGGGGGGCTGCCGCAAGAGGGAGAGGCCAGAAAGGAAGCTGGTGCTGGGAGGGGCAGGTAAGAGAATGTTTTAATGGGAGAGAAACAACTGTGCTTCCTGTGAACCTGGAGCAGACAGCGTATCTCAGTCCTCAAACCATGAAGCCGGAGACCAGGTGCCCTTCTCCAGGCCAGGCTGAAGGCACCAGGCTCGCAGCTGGTGCGCGGTAACTTTCTAGAGTGGTCCAGCAGACAGGACCGAGAAGGATAAGGAGTGGAGGGGGACGGGCCGGCCACCCCCAGGAGCAGGGAGAGTCCACTCCGGCCATGAGACAGGAGGCGGCAAATGGGGTTGGGGCGTGTCACTAGGGAAAGTTCTCTTCTAATCATCACAGTTTCCCTGATGAAATAGCTAGCCAGGCCATCAGCAGAGAAAGAGGAGGGAGAAGCAGGACTGGAGTGTGGCTGAGAAGGAAGATGGGAAGAGGGCAGGAGGGAGGTCAGGGTGTCTGACTGCGGGAGCCACTACAGGCTCGCGTCCGGCTCACAGTCATGCTGAGGTCAGGCAGCGCTGCACGCTGTCTCCCAGCCGTGATCGCTAGGACCAGATGGACCAAGGACCCGGCTCTTCCCAGGGATCATGGAGCAGCATGGCCATGAAATCATCATGAAGGTACAAGTAGCCAGCGAGATCAGGAAGGAAGGAGGGTGCAAGGCTGGTGAGGACCAGCCAGGAAATGGCAGGATCCTTGCATGATGTGCTGGCCATGGCACGTGCTCCAGGGACTGTGGGAGTCAGGGCGCTGGGAAGACACAGGCTGTAGGCAGAGTGGGATATGTGAGTGTGATGATGAGTGGGGTCGTTCTATGGCAATGTTTATGAGGACCAGGGGTGTGTGAGTGTGATGATGAGTGGGGTCGTCCTATGACAGTGTTTATGAGGACCAGGGGTGTGTGAGTGTGACGATGAGTGGGGTCGTTCTATGGCAATGTTTATGAGGACCAGGGGTGTGTGAGTGTGATGATGAGTGGGGTCGTCCTATGACAGTGTTTATGAGGACCAGGGGGGTGTGAGTGTGTCGATGAGTGGGGTCGTCCTATGGCAATGTTATGAGGACCAGGAGTGGCAGGAAGTATGTGGTGGAGGAATCGAAGGTTCGGGGCTTGGAAACCCAGGGACATAGGTGCACGGAACATAGGGAATGTTTTAGAGTTGTTCTGGAGACTAACTGGGATCTAGGAGCTGAGATTCTTAAGGAGAGAGAGAGGTCCCTGGGTTCAGGCGCCACACCAGGGAGTGTGTGTGAGTCTCAGATGCGCTGAGGTTGAAAGCTAGAGGGTTTTAGGGAAATGCAGGGAGATGGGGCCCGGAGCAAGGTGCAAGTGTGCCCCTCCAGCTCAGTGTCACAGTGTTATAGATGCCAGACCAGCAGAGGGAGAGACCTGTTTCCAAGGTGGAGGAGAGGCAGGACACTGGAGAGGAGCACTGGGACACCTGGTCATTGAGCTCCACAGGTGTCACTGTAGCAACTCCAAGAAAGGGGGACAAGAGCTGGCGAGAGTCAGTTATGGGGGACGCGGCCTCCAGTCTCCCAGCGAGGGAGAGAGCGAGGCCGGCGCTGGGGCAAGTTGGCCCTCTATGTAGTTCAGAAGACCTTTTAAATTTCTGCCAATGGCAATAATCAATAAGAAAATAATGAGAAACTTCACAGGATTTCTGTTGTAATTTAGCGTTAATTAAAGGTAATGTATTAGAACAGGGTTTCTAGAAAATAAATAGATTCTGTGACTGACGTTGATATTTGTAACATGGCGACTCCGAGTACAGAAAGAACGCTCAAAACAATCTACCTCAAGCGGGTAATTTTTTTTTATTGGGTGCACTGTAATTTTACATCATATTGGGGTGAAGAGTGTCAGAAAAATACATGCACACAACTCTTGGTGCCCTCCCTGCTGCCCCCCTCACCCCACAAGTCTTTGAAATTGGAATTGGTAATTTTGTATACATTCATAGCATTATTTCTGCTATTGCATTCTTTATGACCTCGTCTCCCCACCTCCCTTCCCTAACTCCCCCTCGATCACTCTCCTGGAGTCTTGGCTCATCTACCTGATGTTGCCCTTATTTCTGAATATCTCTCTAGCTTCCACATATAAGAGTGAACAAACATCTACTCATTCTCTGGGACTCGCTGTACCCATCTAGTATAATATTCTTGAGTTCCATCCATTTTCTTGCAAAAGGTGTGATTCTGTTCTTCTTTATGGCTGAGTAAAATTCTATTTTGTGTATAGACCAAAGTTTTGGGATCCATTCTAGACTGGTTCCATAATTTGACTATTGTAAATCGTGCTGTTATCAAGCAGATTATTTTTAAATTGATTGCCACTTTAAGTGTTCTTCAGAGGTTGATACAAAGATGCAATACTATCCCTCATCTTGAAAATGAAACTCTACAAATAAGGTTGACTTGAACACACTTGGTTTGATTAGAGGGCTAGAGGCATGGAGAGTAGCTGCCCAAACAACCTCCCTCTGAGCCCTTGCCTAACTCCTCCAGGCTACAGGCTCTAGAATGGAGAAGGTGTTTACAGCCAGAGAATCTGTGTTCAAAGGTCTTGTGTACACCAGTTAAAGCAGGAGTGATTTTCCTGGATGCAACTATAGAAGTTGAACTTCATACTATCTGGTTAAGCTGCAAGAGACACTAGGATCCATTCTCTTCTTCCCAGACAAGTTTTCTGGTGACATGAACCTGGACAGGGAGCAGAGGCAAGACCCCTGGGCCAGCAGGCAGGCAGACGGGCTCCACATAGGAAGGAGACCCCCCCCAATCGCTCTGCCCCAGGAGCAGGCAGCACCATAACGGGAGATCTTTCTGATGTTTGGCCATTCGATAAAAGACAAAGGATGTCTTGTAAGACTAGAAGTGATTCTAGAATAACCAGTTCTCAGTTAATGTCAGTGGAAGCTAGGAGGCCTTCAGCAGCTCTGGCCTCTCTGGAGACCCAGGCCTGGCGGGGGCACCTCCGTCACCCACTGCCCCAGATTGAATCTAAGGGCTTCTTGAGGGGAAGGCCTCCTGCTTCAAGTGAGGAGTCTCTGCTGGATTTGCAGGTGACCTTGACAAAACTCAATGTGGCAACTTCGAAGTCTTCAACCTCTGCCAATAGTAGATTTTTGCCCCACAGTTCAAGTGCCACCTTTCTCCAGAGCTGCAGTTTAATTCAAAATACCAAGTTACCAGAAACGAAATTACTAATGCACCAGTAATATATCTTTATATTCCAGTGTTCTTGGATGTAAAGGTAGGATAAAACCTTAGGTAGCTTGCAGTTTTACATATACATACATTTTTTATAAGCAAACACAGGTTTCCAGAAAAGGCAATACAATAAAAAAATTCTGTTGTTCTTTACCATGGCTTTTGGCCTTACTTTACTGTCCCTAATTTTTCTCCTTCTAGCTCATTGGTTGCTATGGAGATGGCATCAGCGTTAGTAATTGCACAAATGCAATAGAAATCAGTAAATCATTGTTAGGTTTTTGACCTGAAATTGATATAAAGATAGGTAAAACAGAAGATATCCATCCCTAAGAGGAAATACTTTTACTTTAGATTTTTAAATAACCACCCCCAAAATAACTAGCAATAATGATTTACTCTTGAGGATATGACAGAAAATCAAATATCAATACTTCTTCCAAAATAATGTTTCTAATTTTCCCTGAAAAGAGTCCAAGTAACTATAAGAGTGTATTTCAGTTCTCATCCAGAAAATGTTGAATTCCCAAGTTGAAAATGTGGTTAACAAATTCATCTGTAATTAATTTTCCTGCCTGGACAACACATAACTGCATATCATAACCACACT
Organism: Glis glis; assembly: GCA_004027185.1. Classification (NCBI taxonomy): domain Eukaryota; kingdom Metazoa; phylum Chordata; class Mammalia; order Rodentia; family Gliridae; genus Glis; species Glis glis. The sequence continues at coordinate 55,218 of PVJS01000899.1, read as the reverse complement.
CACTTGTGGGCAGGAGGATGCCCCAGAGTTTATCCAAGTCCTCAGGTGTGCCAGCCAGCCCTCACCCTGACTCCAAGGGAGTGGACGGTGCTCAGAGCCCGGGTGACAACTCAGCCACACAGCTCAAGTGCTAAGGGTAGAACCCTGTTCCTAAACACACCGCCCAAGGAAAAGTGAAATGAGACTGAAACAGTGACACTGGCTGTCGCCACATGCAACCAGCATCCACGACAGGCCGGTTCCTCCATGTGGGGATGACGCTGCACAGGAGCCCGCCCAAAGCTGTGATTCACTCCACAGCACACACGCCTCCAGAGACACACAGGAGTACTCTGTCCGCTGGTCCTCTCTGCTTATCTTTTATGTCTCTGTCCTCTTACCCTCCTCTCTTTGCATCCAGGCATCTGCCTCCTCGGGCCGCTACGTGTAACTCCCATTCTACCTGGGATAGCCCTTCTGGTTCCTACTATTGTTAATCAGCTTTTCATCACGGTGACCAAAATACCCAACAAGAACGACTTAGAGGAGGAATGATTTATTTCAACTCATGGTTTCAGAGGGTTCAATCCATGGTCAGTCAGCTCCATTGCTTTGGGCCTGGCGTGAGGCAGGATATCATGGCAGAATGGTGTGGTGGAGGAAGCTGCTCAGCTCGTGGCATCTGGGAAGCAGAGAGAGAGAGAGAGAGAGAGAGAGAGAGAGAGAGAGAGAGAGGAAGGAGCAGGAGAAAAGATAAACCCTTCCAGGTCAGATCCCTCGTGATCCAGTCACTACCCCAAATCTCCACCTCTGAACACATGAGACTTTGGGAGACAGTCCAGATTCAACCATAACATCTGCTGAGTGATTTTTAAACACATCAAGAGTGAGCAGGTATCCCAGGCATGCCGCAGGAGCTCAGCTCCTATGCCCAGACACATCTGACTTCCCATCAGAGGGCTTCAGTCTCCTGCTGAGAGTTTTCTGGGTGATATCTTGGTGGGTAGAGAACCTGTGACGTTCTGTAGGTTCCGAGTCACATCCGTGCTTCATCCTTCATTGTGTTTGTCCTGAACAATTCACAGTTTTCCATGTTTAATTCAGCTTCCTTCAAATGGTAAACTCCCCATGTCCCAACAGGAAATAAAGGTTCTAGCTAATTGACTAATGTATTTATCTGAAGATCTGTCCATAGAACACATCAAGGCCATTCATAGCATTCTCACAGAATGATCGTGGTGAGATTGTGGAGGTTGAATGTCACACATACTCCATGTGAGAGTGTTGTGAAGTGAAAAGAGCTCTAGAATCGTTTCTCCTGAGCAGCTGAAGTGCGTCCAGCAACCTCGTCCCTTCGACAAGTATTTGCTTTCTACATGTCAGTGGCTGGTCCACACACTAGAAATACACAGCAGAATAAGACAGGTGAGACAGGAACTCAGAGGCTGTGGCGTGAGGTGGGTGGGATGGTGAGGGGGTGATGGGGTCATGATAAAGGGGCATCTGACAGGGTGAGCAAGGCAAGGAAATCCCCTGAGAGGGGGATTCCTCAACGTCTCCCTGAAGATAAGAAGGAGCTAGTTGAGAGGAGAAATGGGGAAGTGCACACATGGTATAATTCCAGGAGCTAGTATTTCAGTATGGCTGGTATACATAGGGAAGAGGAGAGGAAAATCAGGGCCTCATAGGACATGTCGGCGATTTGGGAATTTGTTCTGAAGGCTATAGGAATGCACAAAAGCAAACATCCTAAGCAAACAAGTAACACAATCTATTATGGTTGATGGTTATAGCATTAAAAATTGATTTAAAGAGGTATTTGGTGGTAGGAATGACAGCTAGGCTATTCCATAGGAATATCATCTAGCAAAGATGGTGCTCTGACCAGGAATAGAGGTCAGGACAGACAGAAATGAGTAATGGAGGGATGCCAGAGAGTCCACACTGACAGACACTGAGGAGGTGTGGAAGGAGGACGGGAGGAGAAGCCAGCGAGAAATCCCGATGCTGGGTTGACGCTGGGTCTGTTGGTGCCATTCATTGTTGTGGGAAGAATGATGAACCAGGGTCACCGTGAAAGGAGGGGATTCCACTCAACCAAAGACACACCTCGAGGGTACAGCATTAGCCTTAGACTGAAATGGCACCTCTAAACTCTAAGCTATAAAGGGGCGTGCTTACTACCTAACTGAATCTTACAGAGTGCGGGCCAGTATTTCCACAGGAGATGGACATGTTGCGAGACAATGTCATTTAATTCAGCAAACATAGCATGTCCCCCTAATTCCATTACTTGGTAAGTGTTTACTGTTTGAATGTTCACACAAACCCTGCATCGAATGCAAAGTTCACTAAGACACAACCCCTACTCTCAAGGAATTTATAATCTAGTGAGAAAAGCAAGACAAACACAAAATGAGTTTTAGTCAATGTGATCTAGAAGCAGTGTGGGGGGGGGTGAAAAGTGATTGGGGGAATTCAACCAAATCGGTATGCTTTAAATCACCTGAACCCAATTACTACATGTCCTGCATGAACCAGCATTGTACTGGGGAAAGAAATGCTTTGAGGTGTGAAAGCAACCCTCCCTCGCGGGAGGGGAGCCATTTCTGTGCCAGGGCATAGTGGTCCAGCGGGCATAGTCCCCGTTACCATGGACCTTAGAGTTTAGTGGGAAGGGTGACAGAAACTATCAATTGAACACATAGAACGCCCCAGGCTGCAGCAAGTCCAGTTAAGAGAAGGAGCAAACAAGGGTCAGGGAAAATAATAGCAATGTCGGATCCAGCCTAAGTAGGCGAACTGGAAATGCTTCTCCAGGGAGAAGGAAGGCTGAGCTGAGGCTTATTTGTTTGTTTTTTGCTGCACTGGGGACAGAGCCCAGGGCCTTGTGCATGCTAGGCAAGCACTCTACCACTGAGCTCAGTCCCCAGCTGAGCTGCGGTTTAAAGGGGTTGGCTTTCAGAAACAGAGGGGAGGATTCCAGGCAGAGGAAGAGGGCAGACTTTGTGCATACTGAGCCTGGCTGCCCCAGAGCCCCAGAGCCACCTTTGTAGGAGCCCAGTGGATGCTGGGCATAAGGACAAGAGGACAGAAGAAGGAAGGAGCACCTCCTGTTGACACTTCACAGTCCCATAGCTTTATGTTTATTTTGAGCACAGTGGAAACCACTAATGGGTTTTAAAGAAGACAACACCAAGGTCATGTTCATGTCCTAAGACTTGATGGTCAAGGGGCTGGGACAGCAAATGGAGAGGCCAAGTAGGCAGACTTCGCTGACCAGGAAGGGGTGCAGCTGGGACTAAGGTGATTGTATTGAAAAGGAAAAAAGGATTCGAGATGCATGTCGGATTAAAACACTAGACCTGTAGACATGGGGGTAGGGTCACGGAGAGTGACCCCTGAGTTTCTGAGGTGGACAACGGTGTGGATCTCTATGTCCTGGATTTGGACATCGTGGGTGGAGATCGTGGGGTAGAGATTGGGAGCGCCACTCGGGACCATTGAGTTTAGGTATTGGTGGCGATGCCACGTATGCTGGACATACTTTGAGGATATATCTGGATATCTGGCATGGCTTTCTGGATATTGCTGAATACATGAGTTGTGTTGTCAGTGACATTCTCCCCTGAGCTCATTTCCCTCCGGGGCCTGATGACTTTCAGAAATCAGAGAGAAGGAATTTAATAATCAACTTAATAATCAATGAGAACATAATGAGAGAAATGACATGACTCATCTACAGCTATCGGGCTCCCATAGATCAGAGTTGCTGAGTCTCTTTGTCTCAGCTGCTGTGAGGTCCTGGACACTGGGCCATCCCAAGGGTCCCTGGTGTCCAAAGCTCAAGGACTAGACCCACCACATTCCAAACTCATGGGAACCTGATCTTTATGTTCTGAGGGAAAGGGTTGTTTTGTTGGAGATTAGAACAGGCATGTGTTTCTTGGAGCTAGAGGTGAAAGGCAGGTAATTTAAAAAGGTAAATTACATACATACTTAATACAAATGCAAACAGGTAAGTAGCACCTGTGTCTTCCCAGCGTGAGATGCTAGCTACTAATGCTTTGAACAGAACTCAGTACAGACTTTATCAGTATGACTTGTGAACAGAGAAAACGATGAGATGGAGAGTACATGAGCACTAGCGTTATAGTCGTCTTGGTTAGAAGTCATGACAGAGGCGTAGCCCCAGCCCAACGGGCTGTATGACTACAATGGTCATAAATGGAATCAGCTTAGACTGCATCATTGCTTATCACCTACTTCCAGGGAGGTCTCCCAAACAAACACATGTTGGCCTCAAGATGCTACTGAGGAAAATGACACTTGTCACTTCTTCATCATGTCTAAGGATACACATGCAGCTCACGAATATAATTCTAAGAAAGCGAAAAATACCTGAAACTTATTAGTACTTGTTTAAATAATAGCTCAATTATTTTCTCTCATTCGTGTTTTTGGATCTTTAGCAGCCAGGACAGTAGCTGCCAAGTAATAGTTATCCAAAATTTGCATGAATAGAATGAAAGAATACACAAGCACTGGATGAAGGAATGAAGGAATGAATGAATGAGCAATAGCTAAGAACCACATGCTTTGGAGGCAAAGCAATGCGTCCTTGTAGTATATAAAACTTGCTGAATCATGCACTATCCAGGTGTTGCCGTAGTGCACTCTAACAAAAGGAGTGTTATTTGTTATGGTTAGATATAGAATATCCCCTGAAGAGTTCATGTATTAAGTTTCAGAGATGGTATAATTAAGTCATGAGGGTTGTAGTCTCATCAGTGTGTAAATCCATTGTAATGGATTTACTGGGTGGTAACATAGGCAGGTGGGATGTAGCTGAAGAAGGTGCGTCCCTGGGGCTGTGGCCTTAGGGACTGTGCTTTTGTCTTTGAATCCCCTTGCTTGCTGACTCTCTCTTGCTTCTGGCCTCCCTGATGTGAGAGCAAAGCACTGCCCTCTCCCTCTCTCTGCTTTCTGCCACCATGCCCTGAGCTCCGCAAACCCCGGCCTCACATGGACTGAACCCTGAAATGTCCAAAAACTGTGAGCAAATACATCTTCCTTCCTCTACGTTGTGTGGTCAGTCATTTTGGATTATATCAGTGAGAATGTTGCCTGAGACATTATTCTTGGGAGCCCCTGTGTTATGAGAAGGAAGTGGAACATGTTAGGAGGTCTGCAAATAGACGTGGCTGAACATCAGCTCCAGCAGGGCAGTCACAGTCAGGCCGCCTGGATGCACTTCTGTTATAGCACAGACAAAAAAAAAAATATGCAGGTGGTCCTTATGAATCGACATGTAAACAATCATCAGGTGCCAATAATGTTCTGAATTATACACAAACTCTTCAGTTAGCGATTTCAAAGACCATTTTTAAAATTTCCTTCTAATGAAATACAGCCTGGATTATTTTATATGCATAAGCATAATTCCAAATCCCCCATGGGTAGGGAGTGTAAGGACTGGCTGCCAGCGAGGGGCAGCCCCACAGCCTCGGGAGGCAGCAATGTCAGCACTGGGATGACCACATGGACGGAGAGGCTCCCTCCCCTCCCCAGGCCAGGTGGAGCCTGCCATGGCCCCAGTAAGAATCTCTGTGCACGGCAGGGGCTCCTGCCCTTGGAGCTGGTGAAGCCCAAGGAGGCCTGTTCTCAGAAAGGCACAGAGCTGGCGGTGGATGCTGAGACGTGAACGGCCCGTTGCTATGGCTGCTGTGTGAGTTTAATTTAGATACTGCTTCATGTAGTGGAACCACTTGGGACTCCCACACTTGGCATTCATCCTGCTGGAATAAACACAGGTGATAGGAGGACTTCCCTTGCCCTCTACCTGCCCCCCCTCCTATCCCCTGCTTGGTCCTGGGCCAAGGGCCCTGGATGAGCCCCTGTCCTCACATCTCCTCTAGTGCAGGCAAAGATAGAGGACCGCGATGAGCAGACCCCAGCAAAACTCTCCCCACATCCCTCTGTACCCCCGGTCAGCATGCAGGCAAGACTGGGTAGACCTTTATCGACCCGGCCCCAGGCAGTGCAGCCTCAGCAAATGTGCTAAGATTTACAGAGTGATGGCACAGTGGGGACAGCAGTGCCCAGGCCACAATTCTATTAGAATGACTAAATACAGCTGCGAGCCTTGAACCCCTGACGTACAACGAAGCACACAGTAAATGTTTGCTGAGCAAGTGAATGGGGACTGAGGATGTGTATTACAACACGGAGGATGAGGAGGCCCCGGCTCTTGCTGTTTGGTTTTCTGCTTCTCACCAACGTTCTGCCTGTCTTCATCCTAATCGGGCATGTAATTGATTGGTTTAGATTTTTGTTTTGCTTAATGTATTTTATCTTGAATATGGAGTTTGAATATAATTGCAATAGGTCACATTACCTTTGTAAAAGAAATTTATCCTATATGCAGGTTTGGGAGCTGGGTGACAGGAATGTTATATGTAAATTTATGTAAATGAGCATGCTAATGTCCCCTGTGCATGCATGGAAGCACACTTTGGTGAGCATGCTGGTGGTCACCTTGTCACAGGTCAGTCCCCCTGGGAGCTGGCACAGTGCCACCTGCTCAGGACGACTCAGACACATTCACTTCCCAGGTGATGGCTCCTCTCAAAGGACCTCGAAATTCTTCCAGAACATTCCTACTGAGAGAAGCCACTGGTTACCTTCCAACTTGTGTCTTTTCCACCTAGAAGTCAGCTTATAGGCTTGTGGTGCATGTCATTTTCCAGCTGATTTCTGTTCATTAAGTGCATTGGTGTTCTTCAGCACAGAATGCCTTGGTAGCCAAATTCAATGCAGCCCTCCGCCCTGAGGACTACATGTCCGGGAAGCCCCAGAACCACAGCGTAGGTGGAATCCATATTCCGGGATGAGCGAGCCATGCATAACTCTCGGCTTGGGGAAATCTCTCCAGGATTTTAACAGAAGCAGACTGTGGCAGGGGTGTGCAGCGCTGGGTCCAAACTGCTCCTGCGCACCACCAGTTCAGGAAACAAGCAAAGTCCAAGGTGACAGGACCCTGCCCCTCTTACTCTACCAGAGCGTCTGAACTTCCAGCCATCCTACACTTTGTTAAAAACTAAAAATGCCCATCGTGAATAAATGAAAGTGTATGGGGGTGATTCCAACTATCATGGAGACAATAAACACAGAACCCACTGGCAGCTGAGGCGCTGGCCCAGGGCTGAGACGATAGACCAGTCAGAAAGCGTCAGTAGCTGCGAAGGCATACTCAGTACACACCTTGCAACTGATTAGAAATAGAAAGGGAATAAGAAACGTCAAAGATGACTGATTTTCTGGCTTCAAGGAAAAGTGACAGAAAATACGGCAACAGTGACAGACGAAGGGAGCCCGACCTGGCTGATTGGTTGGTCAACCATGAAAGAAGCTGCATCCGAGGCCCCTGCTGGGCCAGTGGGAAGCACGGGCAGATACTTGAAATTTGGGGTAGAAGTTCTGATGAAGAAAAAACAGGCTTGGAGACAAAGCTTGATGAGTTGGTTAATTAGAGGGAGAAGTTAAATTCATGCAATAAATGACATTACCAAGGTCGAAAGCAGAGATTCAAGAACAGAATCTTGGGAACATCTTAATTGGGCAGGGAGGTTGGGGTGGGGAGCGGGTAGGAAGAACGACTCAAAAATTATGAAGCGAATTACTTCTGACAGAGGAAGAAGGATTTCAAGAACGATGGCGTGAGCAGGCACATCAAATATTACACACAGAGCAAGGAAGAACGAGAAAGGGCTCCAGGATTTGGTTAGTTCGGGTGACTTTTGAGAAAATAATTTTAGTAAGAGTGGTGGCAGAAAGTAGATAAAATATGTTAATTTTTAGATTATAGTCATGATAAAAAATTCAGAATTATTTGAAATTGGCATTTGTTTTGAGGGAAGTATTTTAAAATCCATGTAAAATATCTTCTCAGAAGAGAATCCAAGTTTTCCAGATAGAAAGAAAGCAGGCTGACAAAATAATTCTGCCCTGAATTTTTTGCTTTAATCCAGGGACTTTAAAATTAGTCAGTGTTACAAGGTACCTAATGCCATGAATAGTGAGGAGCCTTACTAGGGCTTCCCAGTTCTTCCCAGAGGATGGCGCACCCCAGGAGCATTTTTGTATTGATTTAGTGTTTGGGGCCCACATGGGGAGTTGTCAGCGGATAGATCCTCCTCTCATGGAAGGACCATGAGATATAAGCCTGAACCCGGGAGCAGGAGGCACGTTCTTCAAAAATCCCACAAAGCACTGTGCTGACGGGGCAGGAGCCTAAGTTTGGTTCCTCATTGTCACCAGACAGTGAGGGCCTGGGGCATGGGTTTTACTTCTGCTGGGTCCCTCTGGAGACAAATCCTGGGCATTCCCCACCCACACACTGGGTGTTAAAGCCCTGTGTTTGTTAGAGAGGGTCTATGTGAGTGTCCTGAACTGGGGAGAAAGGAAAGAACATCCACTCCATTTTGGATACAATCCAGCTGGACCTTGGAGCACAAATGGGCCCTGCTGGGATGGAGCCCCCCAGCGAGGCCCAGGCAGCTGTGGGTGAAATGCCCCTGTGAGCTCTGTGCACAGCTCACAGGAACAGCTAGCGGGAGTCCTGTCCAGCGCCCCTCTGAGCAGGCAGCTGGTGCCCAGGGCCCTGGCACAGGCCCATAGCGCATCAGCTCTGGCCACGAAGATGGCGCAGATCTCCCTACCTCCCTTCACCCCTCTTCCCTCCCCAGGCCCCCTGTGCCTTGGAAAGCCTGGAAAGCCACAGGAGACTGGCTTTCCAGGCTGCTCCTAACCATGCCTGTGGCCTTCACCCACAGCCTACCCTCTTCTGTCCTTCCCTCTGACACTCAATGACTTAGAGACGTCAGAACACCTGACTATTTACTCACTTATTTAAATTTTAGATTGCATCGAGAGCAGTGCCAGTTCTCCTGCAGGCCAAGGGGGACATTCAGACAGGCATATGGGGAAACATGGAAGAGAACAATAGGAACAGAGACGCTGCGACAGGAGAGGCATCCGCGTCCGTGTAAAGAGAACGCGACAGTGTCAGGTCTGCCTACGCCTCAGCTAGGAGCCGGGGCAGCAGGCCTTGACCCCTAGGCCCTCACCCTGTGCACAGGAGCAGCCCCAGCAGGGGGCTGGCAGTGCTGCTGACATGAGGCTTTGAAGCGGGACAGGACAGAGGCAGGGAGAACGGTGAATGGCTCAAGCACCTTCCTGGGCAGAGGTTCTCAGCGGGTGGAGAGCAAGACCAGGGACTGGGCAGGGCTGGACAGTTACGCCTCTGCAGTCCTAGAGGCCAGGCGTCCAAGGGCAAGTGTCTAGGACGGGCCCCCTTGGAGGCTGCGAGGGGTAAGCTGTCCCCCGTCTCTACTGCTGGCAGTGTCCAACAGTCTTTGACATTCCTTGCTTTGAAGGAGCAACACCCGACCTCTGCTGTCATCTTACAAAGTGTTCTCCCCGCGCGCATGTGTGTGTGCATGTGCGCACATGCTATTTCCCTTTTGCAAGCACACCTGACCTGTTGGACCAGGGGCCACCCTACTTTAGTAATACTTCATCTTACTCATCCAAAGGAGTCTCAGTCCATTTGCGTTGCTATAACAAAATGCCTGGGACTGGATACTTTACACAGAACAGAAATTTATTCTGTCACAGTTCAGAGGCTGGGGAATCTGAGATCATAGTGCCAGCAGGTTTGGTGTCTGGTGGTGGCTGCATCCTCTGGAGGGGACGAGCCCTGTGTCCTCACCTGGCCAAAGGCAGTAGGGCAAAAGGAACTCCACCCTCAGGACCAAGTCACCACCCTGAGACCCCACCTTCCCATACCGTCCTCCTGGCGACCAGGTTCTGACATGAATTTTGGAGAGGCCACCACGTTTAAACTAGCAGATGCTACTGTTCCCAAATATGGTCACATTCTAAGGTTTGGGGGTTAGGGCTTCAGCATATGAATTTTCGAGGGACACAATTCAACCCATACAATGAGGTTTGGTGAAACATAACATCGGCAAAATGTTGATAGCATTCCTTCTGCAGTATAGGAAGCTGACCCCACACTTATCAGAGGAGACAGTTTCCGTTGAGATGGTGAAGAAAATGGCCGAGTCTGAACTCCTCACAGCGAGCCCCGGCTGTGAATGGTAGGTGATGCGCTGGCCACCGAGTACCTGTGGCTAATTCTTGGGCAGAAGGAATCCTGAAGATCAAATGTTCCTGTTGGTATTTGGTCTCAGGTGTGCAAATGACTCATCTTCTACCACGTTTGACCTATCAAATCATTATCAACTCTGGGGCTACCAAGTAATTATTTTTGGATGGATAAATAAGACCAAAGGATTGGCATGTCGTGTCTCTTTCAGAGAAGGTTTGATAGGTTGGCAGGTGGAAAAGGAAAGCTGGAAATATCTCTCAATACCTGTTCTATCACTTAGTGGTTGAATTTGTGTTCTCGTTTATTTAAAAACCATTTGAAGCTGGGCGTGGTGGCACACACTTGTCATCCCAGTACTTGGGAGGCTGAGAACGGAGGATCCGGTTTGCGGCCAGCCTCAGCTACTTAGTGAAGCCCTCCGCAACTTAATGAGACCCTGTTTCAAAATAAAGAATAAAAAACAGGGCTGAGTGTGTAGCTCGGAGGTAGAATGCCCCAACACCGCATCAAATAAATAAATAGATAAATAAATAATAAATAAATAAAATAAAAAATAGAAACCATTTGAAATTAATGCTACGGGACTCTGAGTCTGCCAAGACATAACTACAGCCCCATGAGATGAAGAACATTTAGATTTGCACATGGAAGACACTAACCGCACAGAGCGCGACTGTCACTTGTCAGACAGCATGGGGCAGGTGCCAGAGCTAAAGGGGTGTGTGCTGTTCACTGAGAAGAACCCCGCTTCTCTGGCAGGCATCCTCTCCCTCTTGGAAGGAACCCTACGTGTTATCTGTAGATGTGTGGTGTTGCTAGGGCAAAGTATGGCCACATTGCACCAACATTCTGAGGCTCTTCCGATTGCAGCCAGCACGGGAGCCGGTGTGCTCAAGAAAGCCAAGACATCCGCCCTCACGTCATCTGTGGGAACATCTCACCCATAAACCCTCTCCCTGCGCGCCGCAGCCCGCTGATGCCGGCTTCCGCTCAGAACATGTTAAGAACGGCTTCTGGTTTTAGGGATCAGCCACTGCGCAAACACAGGGTCCTGGACCTAGTAGGGTCTCATATCTGTACACTAATAAATGCAAATAGAAGTCGTGTCCCTTGTCTCCCTTCAAGAGCCTACAGATCAGTTGTGTTGCAGGAAAATGAAAAACTGACCTACTTCCTCAGGAACGTGTCCCAGTCGACTCTCCTGCCCACCATCTGTCATCCAGCTAGCGCAGACAAGACCGACCGTGGGAGTCTGTTTAAAAATAACGTGCGTCGCCTGCTCCCCTGCTTCAAGTCCTATAATAAGCTCCCACCACGCTCAGAATAAGCCCGGGGCCCCGTTCTCTGGCACCAGGAGCCCAGGTAGATGTGCGCCCTGCCTTGCCTCCAGCCTCACCTCGGGCTGCTCATTCCCACACTCTGCAGACTCCCAGCCGGGCCTCCACCCCCTGTGAGCTGCATCCCTTCCTCTCGACCTCTGGACTTGCTGTGTCCTCAGTATGGAAGTTCCTTCTCCGGCTTCTCCCTTGGCTGATCTGTCTCTTCTTTCCAGCGGGACTCAAATTCCACTTCCTTGGAAAAGCCACCCCCCAGGTTCTCAGCCAGCCAAAGTAGCCTTCCTGACTGCCGTCCCCCGGCCTCTGGTCATGTCCTTCCAGGGTAGTCTGCCTTCCCTATTGTCCTTCCTCACTGGGCGCAGAGCTGACCTGAGGATTCAGACTTTCTGCTGGTGCAGCAGGAGAGGAGTCACCAGGGCTGTCAGGTGGGGGTCTCCTCATTCCCAGAGGGCCACCCCCGAGGCCCATTGCTATGCAGACTGGAGCTGCGTTGACTGGCTAGGTTCCTACTTTACACCCATCCCAAATAAACTGTGGTTAATTGAAGATGTACACATTTAAAATCAAATATTATACAAGGATTAGAGAAAATCCTGGAGTATGTATTTTACCCTAGAGTAGGAAAAGCCTTCTTAGACGCAGCATAAGAAGTTATGAAAGAAAAGACTGGCGAATCTAATTACATCAAAGTTTAAAACTTTGGTGCAAAAAAAAAGCTTATAAACAAAGCAAAGAGACCACCGATATACTGGGGGAAATATATGCTCCATGCATAATATGAAAAGATTAAATTTCCAGAATATGTATAAACAACATAATCAACAAGGTGAGAAGGTCCGACTGGTGGAGTTCTAGAAGAGTCTGGTGGTAAGAGCCACAGGTTCAGACCGAAGCCACCTGTCAACCACCCAGGTGCCACCGAATGGGCCATGAAGTTTGACAAAAGGACTGGGAAGCAGGGACTTGCGGTGAATTGATTAGGACACTTTGATGGACAGTCTTTCCATGTCCGCTAAAAATTGCCAGGTGTCTCTATCCTTGAGAAATGACGTCAGCGCGCACGAGGAAGGGACACAGACAAGGATTTTACGAGAGCGTTGTGACTAGTGGAGAAAAGGAAAAATCCTAAATGACATGGAGTGGCTTGATGGCTTCGTATGCTATGTGCAGGGCTACTGCAGCTATGAAATCGATGGAGGTTGAGGTAATGACACTGACGTGGAAAGGTCGCCAGCTCTAAGTGAAGCCCAAATTAGCCCCAGCGCATGTGCAAAACGATTGCATTGCTGTGAAAACGAAGCAACTCTGCGTATTTACAGATGCGATGGGGCCGTGGTGTGGTGGTGTTTGTGTGAAGCTGCGTGTCTGTGTGCCTGCATTTAGATGTTCTTCAGAACTGTGGAAAACACAAGCAGAAGTCATGAAAGTTTGTCCCCGTGGGAGGGAGCAAGACGAAGGGCTGGTCATAAGAGCTGCGGTGTCATCTATGCTGTGGCTTCTTCACACTGACGCTGCATTCATGAGTCACTTAGGTGGACTTGGGTCAGAACCCCGGCTTGGATACGGAGTCTGCTGTCTTGGCCAAGTGTTCTAGGCATGTTACTCGACCTTGCCCAAGTGCTCAGAATTCATCCCTTAACTCGGGACATAGGGCGCTACCAAAGATTACCTATAGGGAGGCCAGGTCTACCGTGTGCTCAAACAAGATGATGGTTCTACCTGAGTCCAACCCTCCTCTTCATCCTTCTCCTTGACAACTCCACTGCTGGTCCCACAGTGCTCAACATGCCCAGCAAGGGGGGGGGGGCCCAAGTGGGAAGATTCCCTCTCTGGAACTTGAAAGCGAAATGCAGATGTCCTGGAGAAAGGCTCTTTCCCATCCTCTGTGCAAGCATCAGGTTCATCGGTTGGGGGGGAGGGGAGTTGACCGCAGAGTCAAACAGTAAATGCAATGAGGGGACCCCCCTGGCTAGGCCAGCGATGTGCCGGCCTCGCTGTCTCACTTCTGGGAGGTTTGAAGGACTAATAACTGCTCCTGCGCTTTGCAGGTGTGCGTCACAGTATTCCACTTGCCACAAAGGCTTCGAGCAGAAAAGCCTGATCAGATAAGCTGTCTCGCTGGGCCTCAATCTGACACCAAGTGTGTGTGATTTCCTTGTCTGGTGGACACAGCAGGCAGAGAGGTGGAGAGGAGGTGACCTGAGGCTGCGGGTGGGATGGGAACAGGGAGATCAAAGGGTGCAGCGCCCCTTAGACAGCAGGACTGAGTTCCAGAAATCCCCTGCACTCATGAGGACCGCAGTTAGTAATGACCTGCATGTTTCAAAACTGCTTAAGAAAATAGGTTTTTAACATCCTCACCAGAAAAAAAAAATAATAACCCAGTGAGGTGATGAATACCTTGGTTTGGTTGAATCTTTCTACATTGTAGACATTGATGATAACATCCTACTGGAATACACCCAATTATAATTTGCCGATTAAAAATACATTTGTTTTAGAAGGGTAACAAATCTTCTGTCTTTAAGATTAAAATGGCAGTATATGACCCCCCAAACCTCTGCCCTGGAGGTCCTCCATACTGCCCCAGCCCAGGAGTCACTAAGTGGCTATGACTGACTCGGTCCTTCCGTCTTCTGCCCTCTTGTCCTCTGTCCCTTCCCTGCTATTTCTCTGCCCTGGTGACAGCTACTGGGGTGATGAGAAGGCTCCAGCATGCACCAGGCTCTCCAGTACCAGGAAATGATCAACTGCATTTTCTGCCAAGAATCTAATTGGCGTCTGAGAGACAGACAGCGACAGAAAAATAGAAAAACAGAAACTTTGTATTATCTCATGCCCTGGAATATCTGAGAGTGGGGGAAAGACAAAAGCTAGAGCCACTCAGGGTCCTGAGGGATGACACATTTGCCGTCTGCTTCGTGGTCTATGACAGGCGCTACCCTTTGAATTCTGCATGGGAAACAAATCGTGTGCACGTGTGTGCTTTTTGTGTGCATGAAAAACACATGTATGGGGAGGAATACGCCTGGTTCTGAGGACGGGCACTTAGGTTCGAAACACAAATGACAAATCTCTACTTCCACTGGGTTAGCAGGTTCTTAATTCTCTCAGAAAAAAACAGGCACAGACAGAAAAGAGCATATTAGATCCTTAGATGTCCAAAACTTTGGAAAATATATTAAGTAGACTTACAGCCTCTGCCTGGGCACCTGGCGTCTACCCAAGGAGGGGGCTGGAAACTCCAGCTCTCCTATGGTCCACTGGACTAGCGAATTCCAGGGAACACCTTCTCCACCATGGCGGGCTTTGCTCCTCAAATGGAAAAACGCTGTAGAGATTCCCAAGGTCAGCCCAGAGCAGGGTGTTGGGATGTCAGGGTTCGGGGGGGCCCTTTCACCCATCCTCATTCACATCACCCCAAGGAGTGCCGGGACCACAGCAGGTGTGAAGTGTCTGAATGAGCCATGGTACTGGCCTCAAATAAGACGTCGGGAGAGTCTTATGAAAGACCCCATGTTTCCTCGATTTGTTCAGTAGAACCTTTATCCCAAGGGATGTTAAAATGGGTGGTGTATTTTTTTAAAAAATTAGTTGTTCATTATAGTCAAAATGATTCTAACTTTTTTTGTTTGTTTAGTGGAGGACTTTCCAGAGCCTTTAATACTCTATTGTCTGTCACTCATTTCTAATAGGAGTATAAATGTGCAGGCTTTTGGACACAGATTTGAGCACAAATACTATTCCCATGGGGTCATCCTGTGACACCAGTGTTCTATAGGGTGATTTTGGAAAACACATATGGGAATTCTTGGGGAGCTCTGACTTGTGCTACTTACTTCGTCTTATAATATTCCTGGAAAGTCCATCGCAAGTAAAGTCCAGCAACTTACCCAGCATACAAACTGGCTACAAGGAAGTTTGGTTGGAATCTCAGAAATCTGCCTTCTGGCAGCACCCCACACTGACCAAGCTTGGGACATATTGGGAGATAGATTTAGTTGGATCCACAAAGTGCAGGAGCAAAATGTGACCACATCAAGAGGAATGTCAACGTTACCATAGAATCAATGAGAACAGAACACATAGTCGTCATGGAAACAGATGATGGGAGATTGAGGAACTAGAAGGGGTGTCCAGGCAATGTTTATGAAGAGATTTCTGCGTTAGGTCCTTTAATGCCCACATTTTGTATAAGTGAATAATATGTATGTCAAGCACAAAGGGTACATAAAACAAAGCATGCAGTAGTTATGCCTTAATGTATGTCTCCTGTCAAAATGAAGACCTAATTATTAGAACAAAATTGACTACAACAATGCAAAAATCTCTAATATCATTAAACTTGCATTAAGACAGGGAGCATAGTTAGTAAGTTGCCTTTTGTAGTCAGAATTTAATATTAGCCAGGCTATGTATTCAATACTTGGGGCCATCTCAAAAATAATAGCATCGTCATCACCACTACAAGGTTTCGAGAACGTCTGGAAGCTAACAAGTACAAATTCCAAAATCCCACCCCCGTATCACAAGTATTATCAACAACTGTATTTATTTCCTGCCAATATGTATTGATGTCCATTGTGGGTTTTGGTTATAATCATACTATAACTATAATTTTTTGAGTCAATATTCTCTTCAGAATTACATTTTAAGCACTTATACATTGTTACAAAGTCTTCCGATTAATTGTTTTACTTGGTGAAGAAACACCTGCACTTATTGTACACCAGCTGTGTACTGGGTATTTTGTGTATTGTCTCATTTAACACACCCAACAGCCTAACAGGAGGGTGTTAGCATCCCGTCATAAATGATGATCTGGGGCTCAGAGCAGTTAGGCAAAGGCAGGGGATTGGAGGGTAGGGATCAAGTCACGTCTCAAAGCAACTTTGTCCAGCAAACCCAAGCTCTGCGCATTCAGCCTGGGGTGTGCGGTGGTCGCACATCACAGCCTGCCCCAGGCCTGGAAGAACTCAGGATCTGCGGGCCTTATCTATGCCAAGCGGGTGCCAGGAGTCTCTCTGGGTGACTCTGGGCACCGAGTCCTGGGAGACTGTCTGCACCCATAACACCGACTGGCATGAAGCCCTGGGGTGCAGCCCGCCGCCCAGCTGTCTGTAAGGGGAGACTGCACAGCTGCCGAAGGGCCCGGGTACTCAGTTGTTTGGAAGGCATCAGGAGCCCCTCCTTTACGTTGTATTCTAAGAAGGTAGAAGCTTTTAAATTGCCATCTGTGAGGTGAAATCCATACTAAGAGGATTAGGGTATGCTTGAGTTAGCCGTAGCCAGCTAGTTAGCATCAGAGGCCACGGCTGAGCTCGCAGGGAGCCTCGGGTGCCTGTGTTGCTGGTCCTGCGTGGCCTCCTGCTCTCCTGTGATCTACATGAACACAGATGCGTGTGCACTTGCGTGTGCAGACACACATATTCCTGCATCACTCTCTCACTGTTCCCATCCGCCAGCCCAGCCTCTGACTCTTGATTCTACATATCCTCTTTGCCTTTCGTTGTCTATAAATTCTGCCTCCACACGGGCTCCCACGCACAGCCACAGACAGGCAGAGACAATGGCGCTGGGTCCAGGTGTATCCCTGCGGATCCTGTATCTCCCAGCAGTGTGCAGCTGGTGCCCTTCAGAAGGCACACGGCCTCAACCCGGGACGGCCCCAGAGTCAGGAGCCGGTACCGTCCGGCTTTGCCCAGGGGTGAGAGGAGGCATCTCTGCCTTGCTCCATACTCTCAAAGGTGCCTCTGGCCTCTCCTACTGCCACTGTCTCTCTGCTCTGGGTCCTACAGTTGGCCCTTCCCACCAGAATGCTGTGTCTATGTTTGTCTTCTTAGCCTGGACTCTGCACCCCTGAGAGCAAGGACTTATCTGGTTTCATTATTGCTGCGTCCCCAAATCTCAAACAGCACCTGCAAAAACCGGCTTCACAGTACCCAACTGCAAGTGAAGCAAGGTGCTTGCTCCTTACCAGGTTTTAGCTGAACCAAAACAAAGCTGAACTTCCCTTCTCGGTTGATGTTTCACTAAAGGAAGCAGCCAGCCAGGTGTGGTAGTGCACACCTGTAATCCCAGTATTTGGGAGGCTGAGACAGAGGATCACAGGTTCAAGGCCAGCCTCAGCCACATAGCGAGACTCTCAGCAATTT
This sequence comes from Glis glis, assembly GCA_004027185.1. Lineage (NCBI taxonomy): Eukaryota > Metazoa > Chordata > Mammalia > Rodentia > Gliridae > Glis > Glis glis. The sequence continues at coordinate 37,573 of PVJS01000899.1, read as the reverse complement.
AGTGAGACCCTGTTTCCAAATAAAAAATAAAATAGGGTGTTTCCCTCTTCCCTCCTCCCATCTCCCTCAGTTAGGTCGTCTTCTTTACTCATCTAAGGTTTCTCCATCTTTGTCTGAAGTCCCTCCTACGCCCTATTCTCCTGAGCTTCCGCATATTAGAGAGAGCATCCGACTTTTCACTTTTTGTGACTGACTAAGTATAATGTTCTCTAATTCCATCCATTTCCCTGCAAATGACGTAATTTTGTTCTTCTTGATGGCTGCATAAAATTCCATTGTGTACATATCCCATAGCTTTGTAATCCATTCACCTGTTGATGGACATCTTGGCTGGTTCCATATTACAATGCACCAATAAAAAATAAATAAATAAAATAAAATAGGGTGGGGGTGTAGCTCAGAGGTAGAATGCCCCCGGGTTCAATACCTAATAATACACAAACACAGGCGCGCGCACACACACACACACACACACACACACGCACGCATACACATGCACACACCCAGTAAGAGAGAGAGAGAGAGAGAGAGAGAAGAAAAGGAAGCGGCAGGTGGTGGAGACCTTGTCCCATTGCCAGCATTGCTCTCTGTGATGCGTTCTGTCCTGCTGTCCTCTGACCGGGGAGGCCCTGGCCTCGTCCACACTCGCCTGTGCTGCCCACAAGGCCCTCGCCCTGCCTGGGCAAAGTAGACAAGGGGGGATGTTTCAGCACTGTCAAAGGGAACTAACAAGTTAAAACAGGAGGCACGTGCCAGCCTAGGACCAGCTTGCCATGGATGCCCAATGTTGGCTGGGACGCTCCCTGCCGCGCCTCCCCTGCCTGCACTCCCTCCTCTTTCCTCCTTGCTTTTACTGTGTGCTTCCCTTTCTCTAGAACATTCCAGAAGCCAGAGCAGCTATGCCCCTCCTGAGGTTGCAGGACACACGTGAGTGAGTGATAGTGTCTTGCATACTCAGCTCACCATTCCACTAGGGGGCTCCACCATGAGCTTTACCCTGAGGGTACCAAGATCAGTCCTGCCTGTTACTATCCCATTTGACCCTCAAGAAGGTACAGCCCCAGAGATGGCGTCATCCAGCTGCAGGAGCCCCCAGCGTCCTTCAGCTCAGCTTCCTTACCTTTAAGACACGATGACAGCAGGTGAGAGCGGCCCCTCCAATGTGTGGGCCTCCTGGAGGATCAAACACAGTCATGAAGCTGTGGTAAACAATACCCCGTGCGCTGCACGCTCTTTTGCTTTTCCTTGTTATGGATGAGAGCCCCAGTTAAGTCCCAGAAGCTGAGAGATTCCCTGAGGCCTCTTGCAGTGAGGCCCCTCCTGACACCCACTCTTATGAGGACCCTTGCTTGAGGACCATGCTGTTTGTAAAATCCACACACTTGAGGCCAGATCTCCTGTGCACCAGGATACTAAATTCCTAAGTCCAGATGCACCCACCCACACAGATAACTTGTGTTTTAAATTAGGACCCACGGTGTCCTAAAACATGGTTTGTCTGCAAGGCTACCTACTCCAAGGTTTCCAATGGCCAGCATCTTATCAACCTTAAAAACCCTCAATCCTGTCTCCACACAGCCTCTCTCCACCTCCACTGTGAGTTCCCTTTCTGCCTACCTCCCTCCTTCCAGCAAGGACCCAGGTGGGTGTCCTCTCTCCTTTGGAGCTCCATCCTCTGTGCTCCCCTCCCCTCGGCTCCCGGGCTTCTAGTTCTCACCCACCCCTACCTACAGCCTCCCTGGGTATCCTGTGGCCTGAACCCCTCATCCCCTCTCCTTGCTTAGCTTCCTTGAGCTCCAGGCTCTGGGTCAAGCTGTTGGGTCGTAGGAATAAGTGGGGTGCTTGTCAGAGACACAGATTTTAGCTGCTGCTCCCCCTGAGGCCAGGAGTGGACCAGGAAAAGGGGGATAGAGACCTTATGTCTAGAGCCCAGAGCCCAGCCCCTCCCGCGACTCCCTCTGGTTGCCAGAGCTGCCTGTGCCCACTTCCTCCCAGGATCCACCGGCAGTGCAGGTGGATTATCATGTTTACCCAGAGCTCTGGGCTGCTGTGAGCATTAATTAAATTGCTGTTTGGAAGGAACGAGGAGCCCGCCCCCGAAAGGTGGCTCAGAAATACAGGGCTGATTATTAAAGTGCTAAATCCCCCACTAGCTAGAGGCAGCTCAACTCGCCCCAACTGCTCGGGAGAAAAACAGGATTCCTGCACATCCCACCCCAGGATAAAAGCTGAAATAATAAGAGGACGTCCTTACGTGCTTTCCAGTATGTTCGTTTTCCCTTGGAAGGCGCAAGGCGGCTGTGTCTGGGCTTCTTAGTTGTCAGCTACTCCGCACTAGGCCATTTGAGAAGAAAGGCACAGGCATCCCGCACCCTGGTCATGGCATGCAATTCCAGTGAGCCCAAATACCCTGGTGCATTTAGCAGATAGTTCTTAGCAGACCTTCGTCCCAAAGGGCTCCACCTGTCCCTTACAATGGGAGGTCAGGGTGCTTGTCTGTGCAGCAGCAGGTGACGACCCAGCACAAGCCCCAGAGGTTCTGTTCCCACAGAATCTGCTGCCCTCCTTGAGCCCCGGGCCCGCGCTTTTCCTCTGAGAATTGTCCTTTACCTCTGAGCATTTCCATGCAGCTAGACAGGAGTGGATGACAGGTGTCCAGTCCCATTGAGCACGTCACCAGCCCTGCACAGTGCTCCTCTACTGACACCGATCAGCAGCCCAGCATAGAACAGAGGTGGCCTGTAGAAGCACCTCCACCAGGTGGTGACCAGCGACTAGGGTCCAGGCCCAGCTTCCCCATAAGCTGTGGCTCAGGCATAGCCTGTGCTGCCCTGGGCCTCCAGGCGTCAGGTTGGCTCGCTCACCCCAGCAAGGCTGGGCAGAGGCAGACGCAGTGTGTCGGTCAGCAGCAATCGCATACCTATCAGAGGCCACTGCAGGTGAGCAGTGATGGGGCTTTGAGCATTTCCAACCCCACGTGGGTGGGAATGGGGATTCCCAAGAATCATTCGAGAGAAGTTGAACACCTAAAATCCAGAGAAGAAATGAAGCCTGGAGCCCAGGGTCTCGGGTCCCATGCATCAGAGGCAGCATGGGGTTTGCTCCAGGGGGCTCAGGAAGTGTGGGTTGGTTCACTCAAATCCCCTGAGTGTTCCTTGAGGTGTCTTAGGAATGTTTTTAACAGATTTATTGAGATAAATTGAGAGCGCACAGTGCAGGGGATTTAGTTTATTCAGATACACACAAGCATCATCCTGGTCCCTCTAGAACCTCAGAAAGAACCCACGCCCTTCAGCTCTCCTACCCCCAACCGCCACCCCTGGGCCCTGATCTGCTACTGAGCTACCACACTCTACATTCCTCTATTCTGGACAGTACCTACCAATGGGACGAGATAACGTGACCTTCTGAGACTGCCTTCTTTCCCTTGGCATAATGTTTTCAAGTCTGGAATGTCCGTATGTTTGTAGCAATGTCAGTCCTTCATGCCTCCTTATGGTTGAATACATAGAAATTCATCTATGTATGGAATACATCCATACATTGAAATTGAAGATGACTTTGCATTTTGGCTATTGCAAATAATGCTGTTATGAGCATACATGCACACCTTTTTGAGGACAGGTTGTTATTTCTTACCTTAGTGGAGTTGCTGGGTCATGCTGGGGCTCTGTTAAGTCATTTGAGGAACAGCCAGATCATTTTCCAGAGTGACCACAGTGCATGAGGTCCTGCTTGCTCCAGATCTCAAGGGTGCATCTTATCCTGCGACCTCCTGCTTCTCGCAGTCCTAGCAGGTGTAAAGTGGTACCTCATTCTGGCTTTGATTCACATGTCTCTGAGGACTAAGGGTGTGAGTACCTTTTAATATGCTTATTGGTGGCTCGATATCTCCTTTGGAACAATGTCTTTAGATCCTCTGCGTGTTTTAATTGGGCTATTCATCTTTTTTTTTTTGAGTGGTGAGAATTCTTTGTATATTCAGGATGAAAGCCCCTCAATCAATATATGACCCATAAATATGTTCTCTTCTTCCATAGGTTGTATGAAAGATTTGTTAAATTTTTACAAAGTCCAGTTTATTTATTTTTTCTTTTGTGGCTCTTACTTTTGGTGGCTGACATATCTAAGAATCTTTCACTGAAACCAAGATCAAATAAAGATTTACTCCTCTGTTTTCTTCTAAGGTTTTATAGCTTTTGCTTGTACGTCTGGTTCTTCAATCCAGTTTGATCCTATTTTTGTATACAGTGTGAGACGGGTTCAAATCCTTTTGGTGGGAGCACCCATCACTCAGCATCACTGGTTAAAAAGGTTGTCCTTTTAGGTTGACCCTTGAATGGTCTTGGCACGCGATGGAATTGGCGACAGACGTGTGGGTTTGTTTCTGGAGTGTGGATTCCGTTCCACTGGTCTGGGTGTCTGTCCTGACGTGGTCCTGCTCTTTCTTGCTCCCTTTGCTTCGCAGAAGGTTCTGAAGTCAGAGCCTGTGAGTCCTCCAGCTTTGCTACCTAGCTTTGCTGGGGTCAGGGCTTAATACCCACGGAGGTTACAAAGCTAATATGGAACAGAGCTGGGCGTCGGTGCTTGTTCTTCCTGTGACAAGACTTCCTCAGAAGAGGTGACTGAGCATCGCTGGACAGTCCCAGGGATGGACGGACATATCCAGAAACACCAAGACTTGACCCGGTTTAAGGAGTCTCTGGGTCAATGGCCAGGTAGCAGCAGAGGTGCGCCTCCAGTGTGCCTGTCGTCCTGACATGTGCCCTAACAGGCAGCAGGCCCTCCACACCCAGACAGCAGGCCTGCACACAGGGCGTGTCTCAGCCAGGCAGAGCCTCCCAGGAGGAAGCCAGCCTTCAGCCCTCCGAGTGAGCACGTAACTGGCTAGTTGTCCTAGCAGAGCACCCCATTCCCTGAATGTCCCCTAGAACTGACAGTCACCTGGGGAGATGGTTCTTCTCCCTCACTTCTCCCCTGCCAGCACGTTCCACCCAGAGAAACCGCAGTGCAGAAGCGCAGGAGCACCCACGAGGAGTCTGCCCCTGACACTGCCCGGGCGCCGACTCCATTCTATCCCAGGAATACCCCAGGCCTGAGGGCAGAGTCTGTGCACAGCTTCCGAATAAACTTTACAATGCCAGGGAGAAAATGGGCATTTAACCAGACTGCTGCAAAACTGTATGATACTGGTGTGTTTCCTGTCTGAAATGAGAAAGGGTATGAAAGACAGAAGACATGGAAGGAGGAACAGACAGAAGGATAAGGGAGGGAGGGAGGAATGGATGGGGAGGGAGAAAGAATGGATGGGTAAGGGACGGAGGGAGGGAGGAAGAAAGGAGAGGGAGGGAGAAGGAAAGGAGGTAGGAAAGAGGGAGGAAGGGAGAAGAAGAGAGAAGGAGGGAAGGAGGGGGAAAACAGGGAAGGCGGGCAGTTTCTGGTGGAAGGACAGCACAGGTTCTGCAGGAGCCCAGCACAGGCCCCTGCACCAGCCCCAGTGCCAGCTGCTACCAGATGAGTGCTTCTCCCACATTACCTGAAATTGAGCCCGGGCATGAACACTGGTTCGTGCTGATGCCATGGGTACACTGAGGCTAAGCAGCAAGAAAAAAAACAAAAGACTCACACCCTGGAACACATGGAACTCTGGAAACCAGGAGGAAGGGAAGAGCGAGCAGAGGGCTGCAGAGCCAGCCAAGCCGCTGAGGAGCAGGACTCACACTGGCCCGGCAGCGGCCGCTGGGAGGGAAGCCGCCTGGGAACGTTCACCTGTGGGTCCTGACCCTGATCACGCCTGAGCAGCTGCGTGTCCACAGAGAGAAGAAATCCAGAGAAGAGAACGTCCTGGATGCTAGAACCACGGGGCTCCCAGGAATCCAAGGAGCAATCCCTTGGGGTAGCAAAGGAGGGTGACTGGTGAGCTTCAGGGTGGCAGGCCTGCCCCACTGCACCCCATATGAAAGGGGCCTCAATGACTGGGGCAGCCTGTTCTGGTGCAGTCCAGCTCACAGCATGCACACGTGTGAATACATGTTTTCTCAAAATCAAATAAACAGAAATAAATTAGGTCCGAGGCCTTGCTTTCCCGAAATAAATTTCCCATCGGGAATTCCTGCCACTGACTTAATAATTTTAAAAATGGACTAAAGTAGGGAGGGAACTGGGGCGGAAGCTCACCAAGTGCTGTGTGCTGGTATGTCCCTGTCACTCTGAACTTCGTTATGGTATGAGACTACAACACACCAGTAAAAGTATATATATATATATATATTTTTTTTTTTTTTTAATGGACTAAAGACCAGGAAAAGAACTTAGTCCTCTTCCCAGCCGCACTGGGCAGGACTCCACAAGCCCTGGCTGACTGCAGAGGTCCCAGCTCAGCTGTCCCCCACTACTGCCCAGCAGGGAGTTGGGTGGCCTTGGGGAGCCATCCTGGGATCCTGGGCCGGGGTCCCTCACTGCCCTTCCTGATTAAATTCATGTGAACAAGTGGACCTCAAGCAGGGAATCTGCTCCATGTTATTATCACTTCTTATTTTTCCATGCGTTCTTGAAAGGGGCATCGTCTAACACAGTGTGGTCCTTAACAACATAAACACCCACAAATGCCTACGCTTTCTGTGACAACTTTAGCAAACAGGAATCTCAAACCCAGTTTAATTTATGCTAAAAGTGGGCTGTACCATAATCAGTAGTTTTCTCGTCACTCATTCACACATCATTTGATTGTTTAATTTCAAATATTATGAGCAACTTGTATGAAGTTTCTTGGTAATATTAGTAACATTCAGTGGAATTTTAGCCAATTGCAAAATGTTTCTTTTCAGAACTATAATTTTATAGAAGAATTTACTAAAAAAGCATATGCTAATAGCATTAGGACTAAATGTGCTATTAACATTGGCTTGTTTCAATTTTTATCTTAATAGATAATGTTCTTTTTCATTTATTGATTATCTGGGGTAAATTTAATGGTGGCCGTGGCTTGTCCCTCTTACTCAAGCATTCTTTTTTAATGTCTTTGTTCCTTTCTGTTCTTTCTTTCTTCCTATTTCTCTTCATAGCCAGAATTATTTCTCTGCATATTTAAGGCTGCAACTCTGTCGATCCTAACTTTTATTCTTTCTCTTAACTTGGCTTTGAATTTGTGTAGCGACATCTTTTCTTTTTTTTTTTTTTTTTGCGGTACCAGGGATTGAACGCAGGGGTGTTCTACCTCCGCGCTACGACCCCGGCCCTATTTTTTATTCTTTATTTTGAAACCGGGTCTCATGAAGTTGCGGAGGGCCTCACTAAGTACAGAGAGAGAGAGAGACAGGGAGAGAGAGAGAGAGAGAGAGAGCGTGTGCACGCGCATGTGCGCGCGTGCGCGAGCTGAGGCTGGCCGCGAACCCGGATCCTCCGGTCTCCGCCTCCCAAAGTACTGGGATTACAAGCGTGCGCCACCACGCCCGGCTAGCGACATCTTTTCTATCTTGATAAGATGAACTGAAAAGTCACGTTGAGTGACTGAATTCAAGCAAAGTACCAAAGACAGAGTCTTCAGTAAGCACTGGCCAGATTAGTTGACGGCATTAGGATAAGGAGCAGAGGTTTTTTGTTTGCTTGCTTGTTTGTTTTCTGTATGTAGCGTTTGCTACTTATTCACATCCTCACATTTACAAATGAGAAACTGAAATTCAGAGACATCATGTATATTAATAAACCGGTATACAGCAATAACAAGATCGCTACCCACTACCATTTATTGAGCACTTAACGACAAGCTAGACAGCTTTGTGTATTATCTAATTTAGAAACTGGAGATTGTAGGAAATTAGCGTTTATAAAGCAGCATGCGGGAGTCATGACGTGGTAAGTGGCAGGGCCACGAGAAGCTGGTTCTGTCTGATAAATCAGCTAACCACAGAGCACGTCTGGCTGAGCCACTTAGAGCATTAGCCCGTCCACTAGAACCGAGTCCTCCTTCACAGGCCAATCGATGCTTTCTTCTTATTTTTCTTTTTTTCCCCCTGACTTTCCTTCATCCTTTCTCTCTCCTCTTCCCTGCCTCCCTCGCTCCTTCCATCCCTTCTTGTTTCCATTCTTCTTCCCCCTCCCCTCCCCTCCCTCCCTGCCTTCCTTCTCTTCCCTTCCCTTCCCTTCCCTTTACTTCCCTGTCCCTCCCTCCCTTCCTCTTTCCTTCCCTCCTTCTCCTCCCTCCCTCTCTCCCTTCCCTTCCCTCCCCTGTCCTTCCTCCCCTACCTACCTACCTACCTCTTTCCTTCCTTCCCTTCCCTTCCCTTCCCTTCCCTGTCCCTCCCTCCCCCATCCTCCCTTCCTCCTTCCCTCCTTCCCTTACTCCTTCCTTCCTTCCTCCTTCCCTCCTTCCCTTACTCCTTCCTCCCTCCCTTCCTTCCCTTCACTTCCCTGTCCTTTCTTCCCTACCTTCTTCCCTCCCTCCTGCTCTCCACCCTCCCTCCCTTCCTTCCTTTCCCTATCCTTTCTTCCTTACCTTCTTCCCTCCCTCCCTCTCTCCTTCCTTCCTTCTTTCCTTCCTTCCTTCCCTGTCTCTCCCTCCTTCCTTCCTTGTCACCTGATTCAAAGCCCACATTAGCCAACAACTAGGCGCAGGTACATAAGATACACAGACAGGTGGAAACAGCCCCTGCTCTGCAGTGGCCCGTGGTCCAGAGGATGGTGTTGTGAGAGGTGTGAGTTCTCAGGAAAGCTTACGGGGATTATTCCAGCCAAAGGAGGGGGCAGGCAGATGTTCTTTAGTTTTAAATGGCAAAGTCAAAGAGAAAAAAAAAGCAATACACCCAGTCAACCCCATTTCCCATCAGCAGATGGGTGGCTTTGAGTCGACTGTGGTCTGTGTCGCTGTGTTCTTGGGAAGACATACACCCTCGAACACTTATTTACTGTCTGTGTGGATGAAATTGTCTTTTGAGGGAAATTAAGTTGACAAGAGAGGAATGTGCAGCTCAGTCCCCAGGGGCAGCGGAACTTGACCTGGAGTGCTGGTTCGGGGTGGGGGGCAGCGGTGCTGAGTTCTGGGGAGGGGGGTAGCACTCCCTGTAGTTCTATTTCACTGTTTAGTTTGCTGTTGCAAGGGAAGACTCCCCAGGAGGTTGGCCTAGCGCCCCAGCTCCGGCTGTCCGTGGAAAGCTGGGTCACTGAAATGCAGATGCTCAGTTGTCACTTCTGAGCACATCCTCTCTGGCATCCGCAGCTCTTCTCCCACTTGATCTGTGGAGGATTAAAATAACCCAGGGGCTTCCGATCTCAGTAACCCACAAGAGCAAGAGGCACTGAGAGGAATGAAATGGTGAATGTCCACGGGACTGTCAGGGCGGTGACCCCATGCTGCACCCCAGGCTCCTCTAGACAGAAGACCTCTCACCCCTGCCCTGAACCTCAGCCCCCCGCCCCGTGCCCCTGGGAGTGGTGTGCTCAGGCTTGCCGGTGGAGAGGAGCTGGACTTGCAGAGGGGCGGCTTGCTGTCAGTCAGGGCTCTCCCTCCAAGGAGCTGGGGAGCTTTGGGCAAACACTGCACCCTGTCTGAGTATCCGTTTTTTCATTTATAGAATCGGCATACAGTTTACTTAATGGCTAAATGACATTATGGATGAGAAAACCTGCAGATTCTTCTAGCCCTATGAACTCCCAGGAGACTGGCCCAGGCCTGTAGGCGGGGAAGACCCTAGAGGAGTCATGGGCTGAATGAGGCTCACGGTGGATCCTGGCATGGAACATTCCTGAAGCTGCTGTGAGGGCTGGTTCTGTCTGAGACCTGGGAAGAGGACAGTGGTGCCCAGAGGACCCTGGTCCATGTGACAGAATGTCTCACAGCCCGCAGGCTGGCTTAGCGGGCAGGGAGCAGACTGCCTAGACAGGGCTGGCCCAGACACACGGCCTGTGCAGCAGGCAGGATCGATCCACGACAGTTACAGGAGCAGGCCTCCAGCCCAGGGGACAACACGGGCATCCGGGGAGGTGCTGACTGCCGCAGAGGATGCCCATTCGTGTCACTGCCTGACGGGTCCATGAAGCCTTCAGTATTTTATGTTGTTCCTCATGTTTTGCAGATGGAGAAATCGAGGCACAGAGAAATTAAGTGACCTTGCCACAGTTGCAGGCTGGGGAGGATCAGGAATAGCACCAAGCGAGAGCCGGGCTCCGGGCCTGCGTCCTGCCCGCGGAGTCGCGCTGCCTCCGTCCTCCGGAGAGAAGGCTTTCTGCAAGGTAAGGCGGCCTCGTCTGCCCCTGTTGTGCAGGCCTCACGCACTGTACACGTGGACTGTCTCCCATGTGGAAGAGCCCAGCAGCGGCACTCACCCTGCCTGACCTGGCGAGGTATCTAGCTTGGACTGCCACTGCCAGCAAGCCCCTCCTTGGCCTCCAAGGCCTCTTCACAAGCCTCTCTGTCTTTACCGCTTCCATCCTGCTCCAGGCAGTGCTGCTCTGTCCTCTGCTAAGCCCTCACTCCAGTCTGCCCTCTCCCTCTTACACCTTTCACCTCTTCTGAGAGCGCAGGGTGCCCAGTCCTGGGATGCAAAGACAGAAAAGGAGAAGCTTTCTCGCCCTGCCTGGCTCATCCTTCCCTCTGTCTTTTTGGGGCTCGCTGACGCACCTGGGGCCTCTGAACATCTGGATGTGCCTGCCTTCCTCCGGAGACTTCTCTTGGAATCCCCACTTCCCATCACCCAGTGTAGACGCCTCTGCGCCTCTACCCCACACAGATGAGTCCACCTGCCCGTGGCCACTTCCCATGTGGTCAGCATGAGACCCCGACGCACCATCCGCTCCTCCCTGCCAACTCCATGGTCACAGCCTCCTCCTTCTCCTTCCCCACTCCCTCTAGAACCTTCCCACATCTTGCCCTGGATTATATGCAGTGTCTTTTGGTCATCTTCCCATCCTTTAGGGAACTCTTCTGGGGGGAAAAGTTACTCCCCTTGTAGTGAGCAGTGTCCTCCAGAGAGGCCCATTCCCTGGTACAGAAGGGTAAGGCTGACACAGGACAGACGTTCTGACATGACAGCTTAGTGTCACCCGGCCCCAGGGATCAGTGGCAACTGTGTGGCTCACATGACCGCTGTCACTTGGGGGCCACAGTGCCACTCACTGCCCAAGGGCAGCACTCTACTGTTTGCATGTCTTCCTGTGTGTCTTGAGCCCTCAGATCTGTATCCGTGTGGGTTTGTCTCTGTGTCCTCTAGCCTGCTCCATTGGTGTGTGTGTTGGATCAGGTGACTGTATCCATGTAGGCTTATCTCTGTATCCTCTAGTCAGCTCCATTTATGTGTGTGTTGGATCAGGTGACTGTATATATGTGGGTTTGTCTCTTTTCCTCTAGTCTGCTCCATTGGTGTGCATGTTGGATCAGGTGACTGTATCTGTGTGGGTTTATCTCTGTATCCTCTAGTCAGCTCCATTGGTGTGCGTGTTGGATCAGTTGACTGTATCTGTGTGGGTTGTCTCTGTAACTTCTAGTCTGCTCCATTGATGTGTGTGTGTTGTATCAGGTGACTGTATCCATGTGGGTTGTCTCTGTATCCTCTAGTCAGCTCCATTTATGTGTGTGTTGGATCAGGTGACTGTATCCATGTGGGTTGTCTCTGTATCCTCTAGTCTGCTCCATTGGTGTGTGTGTTGGATCAAGTGACTGTATCTGTGTGGGTTGTCTCTGTATCCTCTAGTCTATTCCATTGGTGTGTATGTGTTGGATCAGGTGACTGTATCCATGTGGGTTTGTCTCTGTATCCTCTAGTCTATTCCATTGGAGTATGTGTTGGTTTTCATGCCAGCTCCACACAGTTTGTGTTACTACAGCTCTGGAGCATAATTTAAAGTCAGGAATTGTGATGCTTCCAGCATTGCCCTTACTCATCAGAATTGCTTTGGCTCTTCTGTATCTTTTATTTTCCCATATGTATTTAAGGACTATGTTTTCTAGTTCTCAAGTGTTTAGGAGAAATACTCTTACCTAGAAAAGAAATCTGTGTTCCCCAACACACACACACACACACACACACACACACACACACACACGCACACACACACATTTTTTAGATTCTATAAATATAACCAAATTTTGGCTACAAGAATCACTGGAGTGTAGTCTGTACAGCCAGTGCACCAATGTGCTGGTTCAGAAATGCAAACGCCAGTAACGAATTTGGAATGATGAAAAGGGAATCAGAAATGCCCAGAAGACTTCACCTCACCCTGGAAGGAGGTGTTATGTGGTCTACACCCTGGATATTAGAAGCATTTCTGGTTTTATCCTGTGGATGAACAGTGCACACCTAGAAAACTGAGGTGAGAAGGAGGCGCAGCATCTAATCCACGTTAAGTATTGGGTCCAGTAGTGGGTCCTTCCATGACGTCACCGGTCTCCATTCTGTCAACCACCCAATGATGAGTAGGAATTCTACACATGAGAACTGATGTCCAGGGCCGTTGCTCTGCTCAGCTTCCCACCAGCGGCAGGCGTGAAGCCGGAGCCCGCCCTGCAGGCCGCCCGCCTCTGTAACGCACACTCCCATTGCCTCTCTGCACTGTGCAGGGACACCAGATGCCGCCAAGGTGGTTTGGGGATAGTCCTGCTACTAACACAGCAGCATCTGAGAACATCGAGGCACTTGGACCTGAGAGGCAGCAGATTTGAGGGAAGAGCCACCAAAGACCAGGCAAACTCAGATGTCCAGAACCTCAGTTAGGCACCCAGGCTGCCGGATCCCTGCTCTGTCCAGGACTCTGGGTACTGGAGGAGATGCTCAGGGGAACGTGGTCTCTACCCTGGAAACGCGCTGTTCTGGCGGGGAAAGCATTTTAAGATACAATTACGATTACTTTAAAGACATGTACCAAGTCTTAGGAAAATTGTTTGGAGTAACATTCAAGAAAAATAAAGGAAAATTGCCAGGCATGGTGGTGCACACTTGTAATTCCAGTACTTGGGAGGCTGAGACGATAGGATCCGGGTTCACAGCCAGCCTCAGCTACTTAGTGAGGCCCTCTGCAACTTAGTGAGACCCAGTTTCAAAATAAAGAATTAAAAAATAGCGCTGGGGTGTAGCTCGGAGGTAGAATGTCCCTGGGTTCAATCCCAGTACTGCAAAATAAATAAATAAATAAATAAATAAATAAATAAATAAATAAATAAATGGAAATTAAATAAGAAATTACTCCAAGGGGAGGGATGAAGAGAAAATAAAAGACTGAACTTTGAGTGACAGCGTAGTGCTGGAGGCAGGACGGCTTCGGAAGAGGGTGTGCATTCTCAGTCTTTGACACCTGCAGTAATTGTCTGTCTCCATGTAGCCTCTGAAGTCCACACCCACAGATGTCCAGGCTAACCACATGCTGGTCAAGACCCAGGATAAGACACTGTTCCTGTAGAAATCACAGACATCCTATACAAGGATGTGGGCCTGGCGTCTCCACTGTCCCCCTATAGCCCTGGGCCACAGGCATTCCGCTGTGTCTACTCCAGGGTGAGGGGCCCCCAGGATACACTCACCAGCCCCCCACGATCTAAACATAGCTGTCACTGTGCCAACATCCTCTGAGCCCGACTGAGAGTGTCAAGCCCATCCCCCAGTGGGTGGGCAGGCGTCACTCATGAGGGTCAGCAGCAGACGGACATCTCGGGGTGGGTCACCGGGCGGAAGAGTGAACTCCACTCCCAGGGGCCGCTGCCGCTCAGCTCCGCCCAGCTGGGGACATTGAGAGCAGTGTTTCCAGATCACCACGTTAGTCTGGGAATACTAGACATCCGGGTTTACGTTTAAAGCCTCCGGATTTTTCGATGTCAGCCCCGTCTGTTAAGCGTTGGGAGCCCTGACAGGACAGTTTCCTTGGTCCTCTGGACACCGGCTTCCTGGTCATGAGACCGACAAGGGGTCTCCCCACCCTGAAATTCTGACTCTACACTTTCTGCCAGAACTCGTTGGCAAGAAAGCCATGGAGAAATAACAACAACAACAACAACAAAAAAAACACTTTCCAATTCAGAAAATCAGATTTTAAAATGCAAATAGCAGCTTATTTTCTTACTTTTGCCCTTGGGGCCAAATGAGAAACTGCTGTTTTACCAATGTCTAGTTTAGTTCTGGGAAACTGAAAAGAAGCGATATACAAGGGCACATAGCGCCTAGTGGGTGTTCATCTAAAGTCCTGGAAACAGCCGCTTCCCCACGCCGTCATTCTTTGACACTTAGAAGCGAAGGTGCTGTGATTGTAAAGACAGCAGTTATCAAGGAAGGAACTTCCATCTCGTCAGGGCACACGCCTGACCTGAGACGACACCGTTTGACAACAGCTCTGCTTTGTCCTGGGTCCTTGAGCAGGACCAGACCTCCTGCAGAAGTGGGAAGTCTTAGTCCGCACCCCTTCTCCTGAAAGGTTCCTCATGGGTCTCTGCCTTTATCACAAAAAATACAAATTGAAAAGCCCATTTTTCATGGCTATAAAATGTCTAGGTCATTCTTTATCTTATCTGAATAAAATCAGATATCAATTATTATGCCAAATATCCCCCCCCACCTTGATTCCCCACAGTTCAAATGCTCTGCCACGTTCTCAGGCTCACGCATGGATCTGAGCCTCCTTCCCCGGACAAAAGAATCCCGGCATCTCCTCACAGCACATTCTATGGGGCTCTTTTTGAAGGGCTACAAGACCCCTGGCCATATTTGCATCACCTCTGACCTAAGATGAACGGTGGCTTGCAGCCCTGGTGTTCCTGGTTGACCATCCGTGGCTCTCGGCCCCACTATGCCAGGACCAATGAAGCAGGGTGCCTTCTGGCTGTGCCACATGGGCATTTCTTTGCAGCTTTCTATTTGCATTATGAAAGTTTTTTTAAAAACTGACATTAGATTATTCATTGGTGGTCCTTGACCCTGTGGCTGACCAAGAGAAACAGAGTTCACTGGAATCATGCCATGCATGCACTCACTTCACTAGAATCACAGGCGCCAACTCCATGCCAGGCCCCTTTCTGCCACAGTGGGCACCTGCTTAGAAGACACAATCTCTTATTTTCTTTTAACGATGTCCTTTTTCTACATTCAAAAGACTAGGGGTTGAGTGAACTTCACAATGGCCGTTCTGCCTCTGTTGGGTCGACTCTGCCCCTCCGCGCACGCGCACATGCACTCACACTCACAGACACAGGTCTTGACCTGCCCTGCAGGAGGCCGAGGGGCACTGAGGAGTGAGCTTGGTGTGGCGTCCTCATGCCAGGCCTCAGTGAGCAGCTTTCAGGGCAGTTCACTCTCAGGCTGGCCGTGTCAAGGTGAGGGGTGCCCTCCCCGCAGGGGACCGATTGCAGCATGTCATTATTGCAGCCCGTCATCATCTTGATTGCTCTTTTCTTTTTTTTTTTTTTTGCGGTACCGGGGATTGAATGCAGGGGCATTCTACCTCCGCGCTACACCCCCGTCCTATTTTTTATACTTTATTTTGAAACTGGGTCTCACGAAGTTGCGGAGGGCCTCACTAAGGAGAGAGAGAGAGAGACAGGGAGAGACAGCGAGAGAGCTGAGGCTTGCCGCGAACCCGGATCCTCCAGTCTCCACCTCCCAAAGTACTGGGATTACAAGCGTGCGCCACCACGCCCGGCTTGATTGCTCTTTTCTTAGGATCTGTAGCATTGTTTTACAGCACAGGTCTATTCAGAGTTGGACATGTGCTATTTACAGGGATCATCTCTCAGGACTTCCTGCTCAGGTTCAGTCCTGAGCCTCCAGGGCAAGCGTGCATCCTACATCTTCCAGGGCTATTTTGATTTCAACCATTCTACCCAGGTGTGTCTGCAAATTTCTCACAAGTCCTGGAAGTTCCAGTAATTTGGCTTTATCTCCCAGATCGCTTCTTGCCCTGAGAAACAACATAAATCTTATTTGTCAGACCGTATGTTTATAACATTTCTTTTGAAGACACGGCCCACAAGCCACTTCTGATTGGTGTGGCCAGGCATGCCGGGAGCACTGCAGGGATGAGAAGGAATCTTCCAGAGCATCCTTAGGCCAAAGAGAAGTGTGGGCACAGGTAGACTGTCATACCTGCTACCTGCTGGCCTCCCCCACGGCTGCATGTCAGCACCCACACGCTGCCCTTTGTCCTTTACCTCGGGACAGGTAGCAGAGGCTGCTTGCTGGGGAATGGAGTCCAGGAGAGACCAAGACCTTGGAAGTCAACATCTAGCATGATTTACACACAAACCTCTCGACCTGGTTAGTACTTGATGTCAAGGAATCTCTAACCAAAGGGCAAGGGGCATTTTCTCTCAGTGTGGGTGACAGTCATGTTCAATAAGGCCATAAACACTGTCCAAAATGTTTCAGTATGCCAATATTTGGAGCTTACTGAACACTTACTGACTCGCTCACAAAACAACTCACCTCCAAATCTCATTCCAACGGCTTCAAATAACACCAATTCCAACCCAACAGTGTTCTTCATTTTCTTTAAACACAAAAGAAGAACTCTACCCACACAACAGCCTTTCTCCCTGAGTTGGAAGGGGGCCGTTTCCTCTCTCCACAGTGGCAGGGCAGGAGGACGTCAGCTGCATCGCCACCTGATTTCTGCCAAGAGAATGTTCATTTTCTCATGGCAACTTCTCTTGCCTTTGTTGGTGCTGATCCCCATCCCAAACACCCACACCTGCGTGGTTTGGGGACGAGGAGGCTGAGGTGTGATCTCTTTTCTCAAAAAGACAGTTTCCCCAATTGTGATCTCGACTGATGAGGACGCGGGGCGGGGAGGATGCTGGGAGCAGACCCAAGGCTTTCTCTCTGCTTTATTTGCCTAATTTTTTCCTTGTCTCCAGCCCATAAGGTTGAAAAAGGGAAGCAGAGCAATTATAAATTGTGACGTGATGACTAGAAACCCATTCCTCGCTCCGAACTCTATGCAACCTCTCACCAATCCTCTTCTCCTTTACTTTTCTGTGAATATCAGCTAGAAATCCTAAATACCAACGTTCCTGTGCTACTTTAAAACCCCTAAAAAACAAAATTTTGTCAGATTTTGGAAAGAAATTTTAAATTGTTATAGGACTCTATTGAAACACTGTGTGTGTGTGTGTGTGTGTGTGTGTGTGTGTGTGTGTAGCACTGGGAATTGAACCCAGGGGCATTCTACCTCTGAGCTACACCCCCAGCCCTATTTTATTTTTATTTTGAAACAGGGTCTCACCAGGTTGATGAGAGTCTCACTACTTGCTGAGGCTGTCCTCAAACCTGCAATCCTCCTGTCTCAGCCTCCCAAGTACTAGGATTACAAATGTGCACCACCACGCCCTGCTTATTTACACACTTTTTAAGAGTGACTAAAAAAATATATTTCTGACCTTTGCAGATGGATTTTTATGAGCCAATACTTGCTTAAGTCTGAATTAAAGTGTGTGTGTATTTTCTCTCTTCTCTCTTCTTCTCTTCTTTTCTCTCTCTCTCTTCCCCCTTTTCGTGTGTGTGTGTGTGTGTGTGTGTGTGTGTGTGTGTGTGTGTGTGTGTGTGTGTAGTAATGGGGATTGAACCTGGAGGGCACTGTACCACTCAGCTATATCCCCAGCCCATTTTATTTTATTTTTAGACAGGGTCTAGCTAAGTTGTCTAGGCTGGCCTCAAACTTGTGATTCTCCTGCCTCAGCCTCCCAAGTAGCTGGGATTGCAGGCTTTTTCTTTGGTGTGGGGCTGTGTGGACAGCTGGTCCTCTGTTGCCCAGGAGACAGCTGCTCCCAGGAATGCTTGCTCCTGGGAAGCACCTACGGGCAGCTTCGCTGGCACACCTCCTTTCTCCTGAGCCTCTAGTTTCCCTGCATCCTGCCCTTGGCCGACTCTCTTACCTGTCACACAACTTGGTGGATTGAACTTTGGCTCCTGTCCTTCCTCCAGTCTACCCTCTCGATGACACCCATCAGCAGTGGTGTAGCCACATTGCAGCAGCAGGAACTGAAAGACAGGGCTGGCTGATTGGCAAAGTGGATAATTGCTTCCTGAATAATTGAGTATTGACGGAGAGGGAGAGTGTGCACTCGGGCTCTGGGGTCAAAGCTGGAGCCGTCTCCATGCAGCCTGTCATCCACATGCCCAGCTTGCCCCATCCTGCAGGAGGGACCCTGTGCTGGAGGGGAGAGCAGGGCCGCAGGGTGGAGACCAGTCAGAGGTCAAGGGGCTGTCCCACCTAGGACCTCAAGTGCAGCTCCTGCTGGGCCCACAGTGGTGATCTGCACAATGTGGGACATCAGGAAATAGCCTCCAGGAACTTGAGGGATTTCACTGAATTTATGAGATTTGAATGCATTTAAAATATCATACTCTCTTCACTGAGGCTCAACTTGAGAAAAGCATGCCTTATATTGGCAGAAACAGGGAAGAAAGATCAAAGTAATAAAATAAATCCTGATTCCAAATGTAAGTGTACATATTACATAATAGTTCACGTGCTCCCTCTCCAATAAGTCATTCCTAATAACTATTTCTTTAGCACGAAAAATAAATTTCTTAAATTCAGGACTTTTCAGCCAGGCATGGTGGCACACACTTGTAATCCCATTACTTTGGAAGGCGGAGACCGGAGGATCCGGGTTCGCGGCCAGCCTCAGCTCTCTCTCTCTCTCTGTCTCTCTTTCTGTCTCTCTCTCTGTCTCTGTCTGTCTCTCTCTCTCTCTCTCTCTCTCTCTCTCTCTCTCTACCTAGTGATGCCCTCCTCAACTTCTTGAGACCCGGTTTCAAAATAAAGTATAAAAAATAGGGCCGGGGGTATAGTGCGGAGGTAGAACGCCCCTGGGTTCAATCCCCGGTACCACAAAAAAAAAAAAAAAAATTCAGGACTTTTCTTTAAGCATAAAACCATTTGAACTTCCTTACAAAATCTATCATTATTTTTTTTTTATTTTTTGGTACTGGGGATTGAACCCAGAGGTACTCTAACTCCAAACTACAACTTCAACCCTTTTTATTTTGAAACAGGGTCTCACTAAGTTGCTGAGGGTCTGACTAATTTGCTGAGGCTGGCTGCAAACCTGTGATCCTCCTGTCTCAACCTCCCAAGTACTGGGATGACAGGTGTGTGCCACTATGCCCAGCTAAAAATCTATCATTACTTTTAAAATAAATGCTAGTCTTAAGAATAAAAGAATTAATGCTAAAGTAGCACGTTCTGGGTGGTTTTACTAAATGCAAATTACTGGAGAGGTTATCAGAAATCCAAAGGGATTTGTAACCCATTCATCTGTTGATGGACACCTTGACTGGTTCCAAAGTTTGGCGATTGTGAATTGTGCAGCTATAAACGTAGACACACATGCATTAGTCTGGTAGTTTGGTTTCTGATCTTTTGGGTAGATGCCTAGTAAAGGGAGGGAACGGGGAGGGAAGGGGGTGGGATTTGAGGGAGGGCTAAATGGGCAATGTGTGCATGTATGATTCTTCTAACCTGACACCTATCAAATGTATAATTACAATGCACCAGTAAATGGATATAAATAAAAAAAAGAAATCCAAAGGGATGGTAAGGGGGTGAGCCAATCCCTGGACCTCTGGGCTGGTTTATTAGGATAATGCCAGGGAGCCATCCATGGCAGGGCTACAGCCCAGGCTTAGGGCCACTAGAAGAGTCTAGCTGTGGCTGCAGCTGCCCATCCCCAGTGAATGGAAAACCCAGAAGATTCAAGCCAGACAGGAAGGGGGTGGAGCCCCTAGAGGAAGGCAGCCTGTGAAGGAGCCTACAAGTGTTAGCTGACCTGTGACCACAGGCGCTCAGGTATAAACATTGGAGAGTGAAAACCTGCCTGGCCTGTTGGATCATAAATTTTATTCTTTCCGCTGAATCTGAACCTCACCTTTGGCACTTAATCAAAGGTCTATGTACAAGTGAGATTCTAAACAGTTTTGAAACCCTTCAGCTTTTGGTTTTCTTGACTGAAAGAGAATGGAAAGAACCACCATTGATCGAGTGTTTACCGTATGTTGGGCACTATGCTAGATACTTTTTTATATAAATTATGTCATCCCCACAGCAAAGAGAGTCTTCTTCGGAAGACAGCAAAACATATCAAGAACCACTGTCACCCAAACAGGCTAAGCAAACAGGAGCACAAGAAAGCGAGTCCATAGACTCAGTTATGGTGGGCATTGAACACAGAGCAAGAGGGCCCTTGAGTATAATGGGAATAGTGTAACGATGTTGACAAACAATCGGTGAAGAATGGCTATCCAACTCCAAAAAGAAATCAAATGGACCCCTGTATGCAATTAAATAAATGAATGCCTGAAAGGATTGGGAATTTAGATGCACAAAATAAAACAATCCTTATCCAACCATATGAGCAATTAGCTAACGATACCTACTTTTTCCATGTAATGCCCGTAGGGAATAGCCAGGTTTTCTCCACTTTCGGTTGGAAGTTCTCTCCCCCACTCCAGCCAGCGGATCATAAGTGCAGGTTCATGTATCAGAAGCTGGATGAGTGGGGTGAGCAAGATCTCTGAGTGGGACTGGCCCTTGTTCATCCTGGGAAATTGTTGAGCACCTGCCCTGTTGAAAGATTTGCATCCCCCAACCCAGCACTGACTGGGGCTCCTGGGAGCCTGCTTATGGAACCTTCAAGCCTGGAGACTTAGCATATCCTGTTACCTCTGCCTGGAAAAGTCCCCACACTCCTTTAAACCTGAAACCCCAATTACCCCCAAGACTCATCTCAAATGTTAACTCCTGCAGCAGGTTCCCTGCTCCCCGCCCCACTTCCACCAGACCACCCAAGAACTTTCCTCAACTTCTCTCCCCTCACAAAAACTTAACTTGATTTCTAATTCTTCAGAGAATAGACAATTGCCCAGGACTTCAGGAAATACACCATTCCCACAGAACACAGAATGATGAATTTTCAGTCACTGTAGGCTTCTTGAAGCTTAGGGCACGTTTGCCCCACATCCTAAGGGTCCTATAACCGCTATGCTAAGATTTGACAGTGTTTGGAAAACTTTTCCACATTGAATAGCAAGTTCAGAGCCTTGACTTGGGTCGCTGCTTATTTGCACCACAATCTACACCTGGTTCTGCATTCAGAGGGTGGATGCCCCATACACATGCTTAGATAGAAAAGAAAGGCAGAATGCTCAATGATACCAGGAAACCACTGCTCCCTAGTTCTTCCAACAGAAAGTCTCTTAGACTCATTTCTCACCCACGCCTCCCTTCCCTGGACAGTTATGACCCAGGAAGCACTGGACAGTGGAATACGGTCACACAGTCCTTAGGTGACCATGCCAACCCTTGTTGCCTGCTCTTCCCCATCCTCCTCCTCACACTGCAGCTCCAGTCGCTCTTTGTCTAAAATGCTCTTGTGACTTACCCCACTCATGTTCTGGAACATCCACAGACTCTTTCCCCCAGACCCACTGTGGCCCTCAGCAGTGCCACAGAACACACAGTGCCCCTCCCGCTCTGCCTGGGCCAAGTACCAGCCTCTTCTCTGCTCCACCCTGTGCTGTTTTCCACTTTCTACCTGGCTCCTGCTACCTCGTTGGCCTGCAGTTTTCCCATCAAATGGATTTACTCAGTCCTTCCTTAACTGGACTTCGGCTCTCTCCATGCGAGGCATAGCTCATCTCCTCTTCTCCCTCTACACCTGATCACGTGACTCTGAGGCACCACGGCTTCCCCTGAGGACCTTCCCTCAGGGCACACTTGCTACGGCTCCTCCTTTTCTGAAATTCTTCTTCTTACATTAAGCCAGGCACACTATATATGTGTGCAGTAGATATGTCCCATAAATAGGTGCTAAGCTTGTTAAATGAGCTTATGGTTCTTATTGTACACATCTTTTATTCCCTGATACCACCTTCAACACACAGTATTAATAAGTAAATATTGGTGGTGAATCGACACGAACGTTGAACCTGAAACTGTGTGTGTGATTCCAGGAGGCCCTGGTGTCATGTCTGCCGAGAGGTGGTCCTAGCACTCAGAGTTATTGTGAACAGCAGATCTACCCTGCGCTCTTCAGCAGTGTGCATCTAGTAGGGCCATGTGCACCTCCATTTTGACCTTTCTTTTCATCAACTGGGGAGGAAATGTCTTGGATGCCTGCTGTGGTGGTCTGGGCACAGATAGCATCTTACAATGTCCCTGTCTTCTTCCCAGGAATGCAACAGGGCAAAAAAAAAAATCACAGATGGGGTTGAAAAGTAACGCTCCTGTGATCTGGCCAAAGGAGTTGTAGTTTCTCTTATCAACCCCTCTGTTATAGTGAGTAGAATTCAATACATTAGTGAGTAAATTATACATAAAAGCACATATAAGGCATTTATGCATTGTGGAAATATTTGGTAAACAAATACACTAGTATATATTCTCCATGCGATTGAAAGGGGATATTTATAGATGGCTGTGATTTGGGGTCCCTGGACCAAAACCTTCCATTCAGATGATCTGGGAAAGTCATGCGGTCTGAATTTTAGTTTCTTCATATGTAGAATAGATGTAATAATAATACTTTCCTTATCCTAAAGATTGTTGTGAGGCTCCTAGAAGGTTATATATTCAGGGACTTTGAGATCTTTCAAGTGAGAAGCATGCAGTTCCCACTGGCAGGCGGTCTATATGCCTAGAAAGCCGCCTAACCATGTAGATGTATGCAGATAACTGCATTGCAGGGATCAGACAGCACTGAAGGAAGCCTGGTAGCAGAGACGTCCTCTCCGGACCTACCTCCTCTCCTCTGAACCACTTAATCATATGACACTTTTCAGTTACAAGGAGAGTCTAGACATCCCCCCCTTCTTACAAACTTAATGACTATCTATTATACTCTTGGTACAAAGTACAACTCAGAATCCCCCAGATGTGTCCTAATCAAATCCTTGAGAAGAGGGTAAATAGATGGCACTTGAGCGTTCATCAGAATCCACCCCGTGGCAGAGAGCAGCGGCCTCCTGATGAAGTGCTCCCTGTGAGACCAAGGTCTGCTTATTACTTTTAAAATAATACATGCACGTTGCCTGACCCTGGCCTCACCCGCCCTGCGCTCCGGGAGGCCTTCCCTCACAGAGGAAGCAGGGTTAAAGCCCAACAGGCAGTAGAATGCTGGGCACAGCCACACTGGCAGAATCGGGACACTGACCACCTGCTCATCTATCCCCAGATGGACGTGGACGCCGAAGAGAAGCGCCATCGCACACGGTCCAAAGGGGTTCGAGGTATGTCATCATCATCGGCACCTGCCTGTGTGGTGGAGGGCCCAGGTCACCTTTGTCATGCAGAATTGCTTGGACCTTCTGTCTGAGCCCCCAGCTCCACCCTTTGGGTAATTTTCTGGGGAAGAGGGGTGCTTGTGATAGATGATACATTTTTATCTGTTTTCTGTCTCTCTGCAGTTCCCGTGGAACCAGCCATACAAGAGCTGTTCAGGTCAGTGCTCTCTGGGAAAAAAAAAAAATATGTATCCCCACCAGCAATTTAGAAAAGTCATGCCTCTTAATGGGTGGGCCGTACTCCCCAGGTCACAGGCAGCCTGCTCACGCCCCGCTGCCCTGATGAAATGAGTTCCCAGGCTTGCCTCGCCCCCTCAATCTTTCTGCCTGGGATGCCCTCCTCCTCTCTCGTGCCCGGGGAAGCCTAGGTCTCACCTGTCTGCCACGTGGCACCTATATAACCAATTCTCTCCTGTTACAGCTGTCCCACTCCGGGCTGTGATGGCAGTGGTCACGTTAGTGGCAAATATGCAAGACACAGAAGGTAATGCCTGCCCGTGTCCCCGTGACATAACGTTGGAGCGGTTCATTTAGACCCAAGGCGGAGAGGGAGACGATACATGTTACGTTTTCCTGTTTTCCTCACTTCTCTGACTTCTCCTAAGAACCTCGTTCAGGTTCTCAAAACATAAGCCATTCTCACTTTCTCCTGGGCATGACTGACGATAACACGTAGGATGACACAAATCTAAGTCCAGCCGTAAACTTGTTTTCCCATCTGTGCGCCTTGTGCTCAGCCTGCAGAGCTTCCCACCGAGTTATGAGGAGGGCTGATTCCTCCGTCCCCACTTTCTCCTTCCCATAGCTGTAGGATACTAAATCACAGAAGATAGATTAAAACGTGACCGGTCTGGAGGAACCCAGCCTCCCCCATTAAGAGAGTTCATCTTGGGAAACGCAGCCAGAGCCTGGCACCGGGCAGCTGCAGGGTGAGGGGCATTTGGGGTGAAAGGTGGGACAAGTCACACCAGAGAGACTTCAGGAATAAAAGATTGTACTGTTCTCATAAACACTGGGAGCTCAGCCCCTGATGGTGGTGGTGGTGTGCGCGGAGAATCTAGAAGGTGAGGTGTCTGGTGATAATGACTTAAGTGCCCCACGGCAAGTGTAGACTCACAGTGCTGTGGCCGCTGTCACACCTGGGGTCAGACTCCACACTTGTCACCCAGAGAGCGTTTTCTTCACTCTCACGTGAGCGTGGTTGGGTCTTTCAGTAGGAAGATTTCCTGATGGGCAAGGAGATTCCACAGGCTACAGTGTGTTTCTAGCTAACTGTTCACAAGTTTGGTTGTGAGGACGAAGGTCATTCTGTTCTGACAATCCTCGGTGGCCAGAGGGGTCTGAATCCACGCCGTGGGGTCTGAATGTGCGGCTGTGGCAGCTGACGTGACCTCTCCTCACAGCCTATTCCCTTCTTGCTGCAACATTAACTTATGGGTGAAATCGAGCAATTATTTTGATTGACCATTAGTAAAATCAAAGTAAAAATTGCACATAACTCCCCAAATCCCCACAGTAGCATGGAATTCAGGAGGCAGGGAATTTTTTAATGAGCGTCCATCATGAAATGGTTGTCTGATTGTCTGACGGGCTCTGTTACCAACCAAAGGAGTCGTGGGCCATGCGTTTCCAGGCAATTCTATGATTCAAATGATCATATTTAATTTATTGTGTTATTATTAATTTGGTGGATGATGTGATTGAAAGTCAGTGCTATAACTGAAAGAAGTATATAAGTAAGCTTTTAATCTAGACCTTTCAAAAACTCTATTGTTTATGTTTTTCAACAGAAAACAAGTGAGCAAACCTTAAGCAAAATCCATTTTCCCCTAATCATTTGTTGATTAGTCAATAGTTAAAACTTTATCATTCTGCTACAAGAAGAGATTATTAAATTTGACTAAAAAGTTTTAATGGGGTGTGAACTCAACATAATTGCATAGTTACAATTTTGCAGGAAAAA
This sequence comes from Glis glis, assembly GCA_004027185.1. Lineage (NCBI taxonomy): Eukaryota > Metazoa > Chordata > Mammalia > Rodentia > Gliridae > Glis > Glis glis. The sequence goes on along the minus strand of PVJS01000899.1, from coordinate 12,355 downwards.
AAAAGTCATAAAGTTTCCAAAGAATTATTTCACACATTGCTTTTATTTTATTACTGTGCAATATTTGTGCATGTTAATGGGGTGCATCTTGGTGTCTCAACGCTTGCCTACAGCGTGCGCTGATCATATCAGGGAAATGGGCACTCGTCTGTCTCCTCTTCACTTCTTCATCAAGCGTTTGTATTCTTAACCAGGGTGTATTCCCTTGAGATATGGATGACATACACTGTGCAATGTGTGCGTGCATCTGTCCATGAGATCTGCTGCTCTGCTTCAAAACGACCCTTAGAGTGAGATTTGAAGACAGGTCAACCTCACCTTGATTTCTCAGTGCTGACCTGCGATCACAGAGACACGGGAATCTTAGGGTGGGGCATCAGGGAGGACTCACAGAAATGCCCACGCGGGAAAAGTCTTGCCACAGAGTTTTTGTTTAATTTAAAATAATGCCATCCTTTTTACTATGACTCATATATAATTACTAGAAATCCTAATGTTGTAATAGAAGAGATATAATGTGGGATCCTTGGAAATGAACCACTTCCTGGTCTGCAGACCTAATTCTGGTTTCCCCTGTGCCACCAGCTGCCCAGGGTGGTGGGCAAGGGGCTGGGCATCTGACCCGTGTCTTCCGGCTGTAGGGAGAACTCATACTGTGCTGTGTAACACCAGGAGTCCTTCAAAAGGAGCCCAGCATTTCAGCCTTCTCTTGGGAGAAACCTTGTGGAGGGGCCAAGAGAGGGGCTCAAAGATGGTTGTTTTTATGTGTGCACCCTAACAGGGATTTTTAACTAAAGGATGACATTTTAATTTCTTAAACGGAAAAGATGTTCCTCGTAGTAGATAAGACTGGTGTATTTTAACATCTTCTGACTATTACTCTTTCAAATTTAGAAGATTGTAATTATAGCTGGCAGAGAGAGAGAGAGAGAGAGAGAGAGTGTGTGTGTGTGTGTGTGTGTGTGTGTGTGTATGTGTGTGTGTTCTGGTGTTAAAAGATGTTCTTATTACAAAGCTACCTCTTCTGATAGCGATGTGTGCCAGGCTAGGGGCACGTGCTCCCCCAGGGTACCGCAGTGCTGACCTGTGCTGAGATCCCCACATGACTGGGGACAACAGGCCTTCTCAAACAGGACAAGACAGGAAGCCTTGCTGGGTTTTGGTGAAACCACCCGTCCTTCTTAGTCTTTAGAGGATGTCTCCCTTTCCAGCTGCAATTCCATCTTCCTTGTGCCTCCCCATGGTCAAGTCCAAAAGTGTCATTTCAGGATGTTGCAGTGTCCCCTTGAACATGCAAAAAATAACTGAAGGCAGATGGGGGAATCAGCAATGTAAAAAATAATATTTTTAGGAAATAATTGCCAAGCGATAAAGTGATGCCTACCATTAGTCTTCTATTTCTAACATGAGGAAATTCCTAAAGAAATCAAGCGCCCATCACAATTTTAGCTTACCTCCACACTTTGTAGGACATGCCAAGGTGGCCCAGGGGTCATCAGCTCCTCAGTGGCCTGCTGCTGTCCTTCCCATGAAGCTGGGGAAATGATGGCTTTTCATTTTTCCTAAGTGATGGAGATACAGTTGTGGATTTGTAAAAAATTTGGAATAGAGGACAATAAACCACCATATAAAACCTGAGAGAGGAAATACTAATTTGAAAAGGGAATTCACAGTGTAAGATCCTGGTTTAAAATGTGGAAATAAGAGTAACATTATATTTATTTTTAGATGTTTTACATTAATTCCAAAATCGTATCTTTGGACAAAAGACAGTCTGTTTATAGTTATTTGTTTATGTTGATAGTTCATAAATAATTTGCTATAGCTAGTAAACCTGTGTACAACTGCATTAGCTAAATGGTAAGTCAAAAAACATAACTATTGTAGGGCATAATCCCAGACTTAGGAGGCTGAGACAAGAGAATGGCAAGTTTGAGGACAGCCTTAGCAACTTAGCAAGACCTATTTCAAAATCAAAAATGAAAAGGACTGGGGGTGTAGCTCGAAAATAGAATGCCACTGGGTTCAATCCCCAGTACCAAAAAAAAAAGATAAATAATAACAACATAAACATGATTTTACAAGGATATATCAGGACTTATGGAATATTACGTATATTATGAGTCTCCTGGCAGCCCAGGCAACAATGAGCAACATAAGCGATAGACTTCCAGTTACCTGATACAAGCATCACATATCAGCTCCTCAGAGAGGTATACTATCGTGGCACTGAAGAGAAACATGTTCGAATATTCAAACATTGTCAACAGGGATCCAAGCTCAGTCAACACTGCTGTGCTCTGATACAGGCAATCAGGGCCAGGCGTCTTCTGCAGTTAACAGATAGGAGGATTATCTTCAGAATCATCCTTACTATCCTAACACATACATCAACCATTTATCTTTCCTAGTTGAGGTTTCCTGTCATTGTTATCTAAATATCACAACAGCACCATGAAATTTACAATTGGGGCTAGATGTCATTCTTTAATTACGAATCAGAACACTAAGTCAGGCTTTTCTGAGCACAGCAAGTCTGACCTCTTGCTTTGGACCCACACTCTTCCTTGCAGTGCGCGTGGCTCAGCATGTTCTACTCCTCTGAGGGCGTACAGTCTTCTTGAATTATACTTAGGGGTAGCTAGAGACATTTATGTATCTCAAACACAGTATCCAATCACAGAGCACCGCCTTTCAGATGTGCTCACTAAACCTCAGCCAGCCAAGTTTTCCAAAGCTTGGTTTTAGATCCCCAAGGCGAGGAAGGGACTTCTTGGTTGTTGCACCAATCTCACACATGACCCTCCCAACACACACACACACACACACACACACACACACACACACACACACTGCCCAGGCTTCTGCTGGGTCCCATGCACATTGAAAACCCCCAGACAGGAGCTTTCTCCTGTGCCCACAGCTGTGTTTTGGTGGAATGGGGTGTGGAAAATAATGGGACACTTGGAAATCCCAGAGTTGACATTTAGGAAGTTGCTGTGTGTCCTCCTCCAGATTCCCCCAGCAGAGAGACTCAGGGGAGGGCGTGAGGGTTCCAAGCCTAGGCTGGTGATGGGCTGTGAGCAACTCCACATCAGGTGCAGGCAGCTGGCACCTGCTTCTGCCCCTACTGAACTCGTCTCCAACACCGGACCCAGCAGAAGAAAGGGAGGCTCTCAGGGTGGGACTTTGGTCTCTGCGTTTCCTGGTGGCATCCCCCAAACGTGATACCTTGTGGATTGGGAAGACAGGTGGAAAGAAGCCACACCCATCGCCTGGACCTGTAGGCCTTTTGTCTGGCTCAGGATGGATCAAGAGGCACTTCATGAATGCAGAATATCTCATGAGCTGATACTGAGACGGGAGCTAAAAAGCCAACTGCCAAAGCATGTCCACAAAAATCTATTTTCATCCTCAAAATCATGACCAGTTTATTTCTTAAAGGGTTTTTTAAAAAATTTTTCCAATACATTTCCAACTAAAAATAAGAAATAAGAATAATTAGAATATGTTAAAATTTACTCCTGAGTAATATTAAACAGTGTACAGGTATTGAATATTAGCCAAACTTGAAATAGTTATACATATGCTGGAACATTTGAAATTAATTGTACTTTTCTACTTATTTTGAAATGATTTTTGCATTAGCCTGTAGTGCACCAAAGTGAGAGAGAAAGAGAGCCCAAATTTATACCTGGAGTCTGTTTACATTTCTGTTTTATGATCTCTCTTCCTTTATTTCTGAGACTTAATGGATTTCATTTACATTTACCCTTCACTGCAATTTCTTAATTACTTATTTGTTGAGCCTAGGATTCTGACACAACAGTTAGCCCATACTTTAGCTTTAGAGACTACACACTCAACAAACACCCAGAACGTGAGGCGATGAGTATGGTATTCTACTTAAATCCTCCCCAATCTAGGAAACACTGAGCTAAATCATTTAATTCGCGACTTTAAAATTAAAAGCTTCGAATGGTAGCTTTTCTTTTTATTATAAAATTATCAGATCCTCTCTGGCTTGTTGTGCACACTCCTTATTCAGATTTTTCCATCTCATATACCTTTCCACCCACCAGAGTGATTGCCGTGGCGGCAGGCAGGCGCGGCTGAATAATTGCCTGTCTTCACAGGAGCTTGCTCTGGAGCTAAAGTGGAGGGCTTGCTTCCTGATGTATGCACGCCTCATTTGGATTCTGCCAACAGCCTCGGGGCGATATTATTCATGCCTTGACAGAGCACTCACTGAAAGGTTTGGAACAGAGCCAGGTACTGGCTGAGAGATAGTGGAGCATTGCAACTTGCAACTGAGAGGAGCATCCATAATCCAAAAAAGAAAAAAATTTAAAAAAAGAAGAAGAAGCAGAAAGGAAGACAGAGAGAGAAATAGGACTCCCCATACCTTCTCATTACTTTTACTGGTTTCGCGTAGATATAAATTTCATTTGCATCGAAATAAAATACCCTAAAAATAATTGCATTTTTCCCTAACCATGCTTGAAAGTTTAACACAATTTTCCACGTTTAATTGCAAGGCTGATTTTAATTAGTAAGGCCCTGCATGTGAAAAATGAAGATCCACTTGGGTGCGTAGAATACATTGCCGCGTCTGCCGGATGCTCTAATTAACGAATGGCAGCCTTACAACAGGGTGCGCCCTGGGATGTTCATGAGGATTCTGTGCACGCAGCCACCTAGCCAGTCTATCTGTGTTCACTCCCCAAGTCCACAGGAATCAATAGCTCCCTCCGCTCTTTATGGGATATCATCGTGCGTGCCATCGCCCCAGCCGCAGCTTTACGGCACGCTCGTCTGTCTTGCTACTTCTCACTGATACTGTAAATCAGAAGTCAGGGCAGACGTATTTTAACATGAATTTGCGAGCATGGCACAGGGCCAGACGGAGCAAGCGTGCTGTGCTCTAGAGGTGCATTTGGGTGAAGGGGGTGTTCCCGGCTGCTTCTGCTCTGAGGCCTTGCTGTTAGCTGTGTGTGGGCAGTCAGGAAATTCAGTCCCTTTGGCGCTGTGGTGACAGTTAACCCTTATTGTCACCCTGTATTCTTTGTTTGGAAAAAGACTCCTGGCCGTTTTCCTAAGAAGACAGTCTGCCTTTCACTGTCTACGGCACTGCTGACCTCGCAGAGCCACGTGTGGCTCGGCCTGTTTGTCACCTATTTAAGGACAGTGCAACTAATTTGGTGGATTAGATGCCACACAATGAAACAGGTCATGCTTTTGTTCCAGTGAGCATTCTTGCAGCTATAAGCTAAAACACTGACCATGTACCTCAGAGGAAAAAAGATTTATTTTCTTACACTTTCGGGCTCAGTCCATGTGAGGCCGGGGACTGCGGATCTCAGGGCATGGTGGCAGGAAGTGGAGACAGGGAGAGCACATGGGCTGTGCTCCTTATATCATAAAGGCCCAGAGGCAAGAGAGAGAGAGCAGGGGGAGGAGGAACTCTATATAATCCCCAAGGCCTCACTCCAGGAAAGATGGTTGGAGAAGCTGGCATTATGAGCAGCATGTATCTGATTCACCACGTCCACACTTGGGGACATTGTGACACTGCTGTTACTAGATTGTCACTACTCATAGTCACGCTTTGAGGAGTGGGGAGAGTCAAGAGGGCCCTGGACACTTGACGTGGGAAGCAGCGATTCCCTCTCTTGTCCCTGCCCTGGCCTGCAGAAAAGAGCACCTCCAAACTGAGACCCAATAATATGACTGCGACGCCAAACTTCACTCGCTCTCCCTACCTACCTTAGTAAGAGCTGTGGTGGGAAGAACTCGGACCTTAGTCAGGACGCTGCCTGAGTTCCATCTGGGTGACCTGGGACGTGGCCAGCTGCAGTGACAGCAAGCCACTCACGCCAGCCTGAGCAACAGGGAGTGGACCGTCCTGCCTGAGGAGGCAGGTGAGGAGGTGGACTCAACACGGGGCTCTGCTCCTGCGTCCTGGACCTTAGCATCCTTGCCTTGCCAGGGGGAAGGCTGCAGCCCGAGGTCTGACACCTGCCCAGCGTCCAGAGGGACCAGAGCAAGTCGTTGCTGGGGATTCGGATGAGCAGGAGAAGGAGCACCCTGAGACACCAGCGACCATCACGTCCACAGAGTCCCCTGAGTGTTTCTGATGGGAGATGGAGTGCCCACAAGCGCCACGTCCACCTCTGGAGCTCAGGACTGGTCGCCTTCCCTGAGCTGGGGTGCTCAGCCTGGGGTGCCCCACCCAGAGCTTCTTTGTCCTCTGGGAACTCACTAGAAAGGTGACTCTTGGCAGCATCTGTAGGGAGGGAAAGAGGGGCCTGGTTCTGGACAGCAGCTAACCAAAAAAACAACAGTGTGAGTGAACTGAAAACCGAAGGAGCGGGCCAGACGGCCGCCCACGGTGCAGCAGAGACCCGCCGAGTCACCTTACACAGCCCCCCCCCCCCGCCCCTGCTCCTATCGGAGATTCCAGGACGGCCAGGAAGTTCCCAAGTCGCTGACAGACTGTGATCGACCTCAGCTCTGCACAGATGGGCGGCATCTCCACTCTGCCTGGAGCTGCAGGGCTGGGCAGCCCACCCAGGTCCCACCTGCCCAGGATGCCACCTTACATGGAGAAGCAAGGCAGGGGCCAGGGAGGATGCCTTTACCCAGGGGCAGAATTGCCTTCCACTTCACTGTTCATGCGTGGGTTTATGTAACTGACCATCAAGGAAATATTCAAGAAGAATACAGCTGCTTTGGAGGGAGGCAGGAGCCTAGACCAGGCTGCTTCTCTAGGCTCAGTCCGGCCTGCTCCTGGAGTCTACCTGGGCCATCCTGAGGTTCTGTGTCACTCAGAGCCATCCAGCCACCCCCTGCCATCTGCAGGTCCCTGAGGGCCAGCTCTGTGGCCATTTGCCCTGCATCCCTGCAGGCTCTGCCTGAGAGAGACCAGTAGATAACAGAGAGGCAGCTGGGCTGGGAGGTACTCCAGGTGCCCACTGGAGCCAGTGCCAACCCTCACCCTAGGTTCTCTTCCCCTATTCTAAAAGGACTGTCCTGTAGCCAGGCATGGTGGCACAAGCCTGTGAGTATTTGAGAGGCCAAGACAGGAGGATCAAAGCCAGCCTCAGCCACCTAGAGAGACCCTGTTTTCAAATAAAAAATAAAATAGGGCCGAGGATGTAGCTTGGAGGTAGAATGCCCCTGGGTTCAATCCCCGGCACCACACACACACACACACACACACACACACACACACACTGCCCTGGACCTGTGGGTCCTCTGGAACCTTTGAGCCTCCGAATACATGCTCAGGGTGGACACGCCTTTCCCCTCCTGTTAAGAGGAGCTCTGAGCTCCACCAGTTAGTCCAGCCTCCTGAGGGATCATCCGTTACCCTTCAGTGGATCTGCAGGGCCCTGAGTGCTCTCTTGCTGCTATATCTGGCATCTCCAGAGAGATGCTTCCTACACAGAAGGCTTCGTCTCCTAACTCCAGGGAGGAGAGGCCAGGGGACACGAGCTCCTGGAAGAACCCTCCTCATAAATAATGCATCAGTGTTCTTGCCCACGCGGTGTCCCGCTGCCAATCAGGGGCTTCACTGTGCTTCCAAATGAGCCCTCCGCTCAGAAGAAGGGCAGGCGAGGGGGCAGGAGAGGAGCGAAAGCTAAGGTCACGGTCTCTGTCAGGGGGATGGGGGCATGCTGTGCTGGCAGACCCCAGTGGGGCCAGAAACTAAGAATGGAGAAGGCACTGGGCCAGGCAGCTACGCTGGGACTGCCTCCCTACCCGCCGGGCAGGAGCAGCACTGTTGTTGTACCCCATGCAACCAGGGAATGTCTCCTGAGACCAGCCAAGTTACTCCTTGAGCCACCAAAGCTGACACAGTGCTCAGGGACCCGGGCCCAGGACAGTAGCCAGCCAGGGCCTCTGCCTCCTCCTTCCTTCCCCTTGTCTCTCCTTCAGGACAGGAGCACGTGGGGCCTGGAGCTGCAGAAGCATTTGGCTGAAGGTGGCCCAGGGCTGACCTCTGGCACACGTGTCTCCGCATCAGCTTGTGCTAGGACATGGGCTCCCCCCAGAGTCCTGGGAAGATGGGGATGGAGAAAGCGTGGCCTTCTCTTCCCCCTCCCATTAGGAGGCCTCTACAGGAGTCACTGTCATGAAGACAACAGCTATGACCATCTGAGAAGCAACCAGGAATCGCCACTCTCTGCAGTGTCAGGGCTTGTGTCCTGTCCCTCCCAGGCCTCCCCTCTGGTCCTAGGGCCTGCGTCCTGTCCCTCCCAGGCCTCTTCTCTGGTCTCCACCTCTGCAGCCTGTTCCATCTTGCTCACTATGGAAATACCCTGTGGCCTAAAGTCTCTTCCCATCCCAGGTTACTTTCTACCCAACCCCCAAACAGCCTTTACTTCTTCCCCAGCTCCGTCACCCCCCCACCTCCGCACACCAGCCCATGTCAGAAGGTGACCATGGGGTCGTTTAAACAAGGACATGCACGTGCTTTGAGTGAGGAGCAAACGGCCCTTTCCCTGCAGCAAAGAAGCTTCTTAAATTAACCCACGCTGATGTCTAACAAATGGAAAAGTTGCAGGGGGTGTGGCCCAGGAAAGGAGATCCAGCCCAGTCCCCCACCAGGAGTGGCGCAGAGCCTCTTAGCTGCAGTCCCCCTGCCCTGGCCATCTCTGGGGACCTCCTCAGCCTCACCCTGGACTTTGCAGGGAGCTGGCAGCTGGGACCCGAGACAACTCAGACCTCCTGCCTCCAGGGAAAATGGGGAAGACTAGAAGCCACAGCACATTCCTGGCTTTCAGATTTGAAAATCTGGGAGGCTGGAGAGGAGTGGGCACTCCTCAGAGTGTTTAAAATTGTTAAGGTTTGTTCTTCAGCTTGTCTGTGATAAACACTGTTGGAGAAGTATCTTTGCAGAAGTTTGAAGACTTTGACTTTTTTGTCTTGGGGTAGAACATCGTTGGGACAGTCTCTGGGGGGAAGCAGGAGGACCCGCTGTTCTTAATTCCTTTCCCACAGGACTAGCCCTGCACACCTTCCAGGAGCAGATGAGATGGCAGCCCTGTTGTCCCTTGTAGAGAATATGGAGCATGGTCATTTGTAAACCACTTCCATCTTATGCAAAACCAATTTCTCCTGTTTTTTAAATGATCGCTGTTAAAGGGCCGATCATTTTATTTAATAATGCCTTTGCCAGAACATTCTGGAAGATGGCATGGCTAGCATGTTAAGCGACACCTGTTCCTCTTTGAGAAGGAGCTCACCTCCCAGCCAGCACCCTCCCTCCCAGGCGAGGCTTGGTGGTTTCCCCATAGCTGAATCAGGGGCAGGTCACTACTCTGAGAGGCAAGATGACAGGGACTTAGAGAGGCCACCTTTGCAAAACAGTGACTCCCTAGGCCTGCCGGTGCCCCATGGATCAAGCTCACCATCTCTGCCTTCATTTCCTCTCTGCTTCCTTTATCTCTTGAAACTCTGACCAGCTCAGGTCTGCTGGTAGGCATGGACACCATGATTTAAGGAGTGTTCATCTGAAAACTGATAATACAAGGTTTCTCAGCCCCAAATTTACTGAGCCCTGTCCCCCTTGAAGACGGAGGCAGGATTTGTAGCCTCCTGTTCCCGACCCCTGGAGCAGCGCCTACAAGTCCCCAGCCCTGTCCTACACCTTCGAGGAACAGCGGAGCCTTGCGGCATACTGCCCCACCAGGAGACTTCACCCTTCCACAAGCAGGAGCGGTCACCTGCAGGAACTGAGCGTCTCCATCCGGGATCACAGTTCTCAGAGATAAACATCCTGAGTAGCATGGCACTTCCAAGAGCTGCTCGGCAGAACCAGAGCCGAGGTGACAATCCACCAGAACTTCTGGCCAAGACTGCCTAATCCCGCACCCCTCAACCCCAGCCCATTGCCCCGCTACTGAAACCTAAAGCTCCCATGGACACCCCGGAGACAGGGCTGAGCTGCTGGCTCACTCTCTGCTCCCAGTACAGCCATGATTAAGGCCCTTTCCTGCTCTTCACCATCACGTTTCCCGTAGGTTTTTGGGGTGAGCGGGGTGAGTGGGGACGCCCCAGAGTCCTAGGACTCCGGTAACAGCAACGCTTCATCAGCACTGGTACCAGACCCCTGCTGGTCACCTGCCCAGCCTCGAGTCCAGGGAACAGGAGCAAGGAAGGAGCCTAGGGGCCGGGCCCCAGAGCACCAGCATTGCCATGAGATGGATGGCCCATGTGTTCCCTGAGCATCCACGGACCCAACAGTGCTGGGACTGAGGCACTGCCGTCTAGACTCCTCGGCTAGCCTGCTCAGCACGCCCGGCTGAGCCTCCCTCTCCAGCTGTGCAAAGCCCACTGAACGTGAGGCCACCATTTGCCAGGTCCTTGCTGGACACCAGCTCCATTAGACAGTGACCGGTGGGCGTTTCTCACACCCCTCTGGGATTTGACTTCAGGACTGGGTAGAGTCATCCACCACCCACTTTTCATCACCAGCTGCAATACCTTGAGAGTGGGGTGAAGCCTCCTAGCTTTTCCCAGCCACGCGTGGCTGGGAAGGGGCACCAGGGCCAGCGCGAAGTCGTCCCTCCCACCCCAGCATTCTCTGACCAAGAGACCCTCCACCTGCCCTCAGCCCAGCACTCCGGCCTTGGGACGGCTCTGCTTCCTCTGGCCCTAGCACTTACCTGCTGGACAGCAGTCTGCCCATGCTCCCCTCCTACTCTCCTGGGCTTTGGAGAGGTCCGCCCTCTTTTTGCATAAGTAGCTCTACCAGACCAGAATATTCCGGCTATTTACTTCACTGAAAAGGATGGTTCATGAGATTTGCCTGCTGCTTCTGTCTAGTTAGGATGTCCAGGCCAGCTCCGCAGCACAGGGGGATTGCTACTGCAGTGCCGCCTACGAATGGCGGTGTCCAGGACGGTCAGCCTCCCAGACTCAGCCTGATGGCTCCAGAGCCGGAGCAGCCCAGACACTCAGATGTCCAGTGTGTGTGGACCCCGAAAGCACCAGGTGTTTGTGACTCAGAGGGGTGTGCGCTGTGTGTGTGGACTAGAAGTGTCCAGCGTGTGTGGACTCAGAGTGTGTCCAGCGTGTGTGGACTCAGAGGACATACAGCATGTGTGGACTCAGAGGGCGCCCAGCGTGTGTGGACTCAGAGTGTGTCCAGAGTGTGTGGACTCAGAGGGCGTCCCACGTGTGTGAATTCAGAGGGTGTCCCGTGTGTCTGAACTCAGAGGGCGTTCAGCGTGTGTGAACTCAGAGGGTGTCCAGAGTGTGTGGACTCAGAGGGCGTCCCGCGTGTGTGGACTCAGAGGGCGTCCTGCGTGTGTGGACTCAGAGGGCGTCTAGCGGGTGTGGACTCAGAGTGTGTCCAGAGTGTGTGGACTCAGAGGGCGCCCAGCATGTGTGGACTCAGAGTGTGTCCAGAGTGTGTGGACTCAGAGGGCACCCAGCGTGTGTGGACTCAGAGTGTGTCCAGAGTGTGTGGACTCAGGGCGCCCAGCATGTGTGGACTCAGAGTGTGTCCAGTGTGTGTGGACTCAGAGGGCGCCCAGCATGTGTGGACTCAGAGGGCATCCCACGTGTGTGAATTCAGAGGGTGTCCCGTGTGTCTGAACTCAGAGGGCATTCAGCGTGTGTGAACTCAGAGGGTGTCCAGAGTGTGTGGACTCAGAGGGCGTCCCGCATGTGTGGACTCAGAGGGCATCCTGCGTGTGTGGACTCAGAGGGTGTCTAGCGGGTGTGGACTCAGAGTGCATACCATATGTGTGGACTCAGAGGGCATCCCGCGGGTGTAGACTGAGAGGGTGTTCAGCATGTGTGGACTCAGAGGGCATCTAGCAGGTGTGGACTCAGAGTGTGTACCATGTGTGTTGGACTTAGAGGGCATCATGCGTTTGTGAACTCAGACGGTGTCCAGCGTGTGTGGACTCAGAGAGTGCCCAGTGTGTAGATTCAGAAGCATTCAGCATGTGGACTCAGACGACATCCATCCTTTGTGGACTCAGAGGGCGGCCAGTGTGTGGACTCAGATGGTGTTCAGTGTGTGTGGACTCAGAGGGCATCATGCATGTATGGATTCAGAGGGCATAAAGTGTGTTGGACTCAGAGGACATCCAGCATGTGTGGACTTAGTGGACATCCAGTGTGTATGGATTCAGTGGGGTCCATTGTATGTCGAATCAGAAGACATCCAGTGTGTGAACTCAGAGGACATCCAGCGTGTGTGGACTCAGAGGAGTGTCCAGTGTGTGGACTCAGAGGCATTCAGCGTGTGTGGACTCATGAGTGTCCAGTGTGTGTGGACTCAGAGGGCGTCCAGTGTGGACTCAGAGGGGGTCCAGCGTGTGTGGACTCAGAGGGG